>JAODTK010005659.1:0-197040 GCA_026419785.1 Sclerodactyla briareus
GGAACATGAAGGTACAGCGACATGAATATTAAATTAATTTGAATGACTGTATTGTTGCTTTACAAAAGGTGAAGGCTACACGGAACCCTCGTTTGGTTGCACCCCCCCCCCTCCTCAACAAGCAGTGTGAGGCCTGACCTGAGGTGAAGGGGGAAGTATTTGTTGTTGTTTATGAGGCGTGGAGGGGAAGGGGTAGGGGAGGTGATTGACAGGGATGATACAGCATGCCTAGCGGCGGAGGGATACCTGTAGCAGTTTGCCGACATTGTTTGGACTCTGGTGCATCGGTCACATTCAGGTCCAACTTCCAACTATAAGTTTGGTATCTTGCGCCACTGACCTCGGTCTGCGGTATATTCGTTAGCACAGGTTGTGAATGCTCATCTCGCATGTGGTTCAGTATATTCTTTGGAAAATTGAGTCACGCCATAACCCTACGCGTGCTCTTCTCGATTGTGTATCTCAGAAGAAGGCAAAATAGGGTACGCATGGAATGTTAGTTATGGTCTGTGTTCCTTGAACTCATCTTGGCTGCATTGTGGAGTGGCTCATCCATATGTTCCCTGAAATTTGGCTCCCCCGTGTATTCACGAGCCGGTGCATATTGGTCGAAGGGGGTGAGCGGCCAACTCTAACCTGAAGGAAATGTAGAGAACATTTGAATCTTGTGGCCTGTTCCAAAGTGCAGTGTGTTCTATCCAATATGGATATATGTTTTCATAGCTTATGTGTTCACTCTCCCTGCAGTGTGTGGGGGGTGGGGGGGGCACTTGGGCACGCATGCTTCCACTCGGTCAGATCATTTCCGCGTATTTTGGGGGAGGACCCCAAACCAGCCTCCTGGTGGGGGGGGGGAAGACGTTTTTTCATTGATTCGCGACACTTTAGTATGTGTCTATAGGAGGGCAGGAGAGTCAAGCTGGAGTGAAGCCCAGTAGGGGCCCCTACTGCTGTCAGTTGGGACCACCGTCTGATTCATCTTCGGTTTTCTCTACCACCACCCCCCAAAAGCATGCTCTACCTCGGTGGTGGTAGGTACCCGCCAATTTAGGTTGTGAACGACCTGCTAATAATACTGGCGCAAAAAATCCTAATATAATACAAAATCATGATGGATTTCATTCGTATTTTATTGACGTTATTGTTGAAAAAATTTTCCACAATGTTCAACTTTGAAGTTTGCGTAGCGGCTCCGCGGTATCTGTCGAAATAAACTTTCCCAGACAATGCGTCTCTCAGAATTGTCTTGGCGGCAGGATGTTGAGAGTTGAAAAATTGGGGCTATATCGATGGTCCCAGGGTTCGATGTGCCCCGACGCGTTTGTGTTCCCCAGTTGATTTATTATTTATTTATTCTCAATTATGAGACTCGGACGATCCACATTTTCGTGTTTACACCTGCTAGCGCACACGGAGGGAAACGATTGTTTCGCAATTCTGGTCTTCCATATGCGTTGAACAAAACCATTTCTTGTGGAACATTGTTTTCAGACTGCCCTGTGTTTTTTTTTACTGTATGAATTTCGCGAGTGACACTTTTACATCGGACTCCGGGAACATGAACTGGGAACTCGGGAACAGCGGGAGACCCCGACCGAAAATGGCTGTGTGTGAGACAAAGACATAATTGTAGACCAGGTCCCCAGGAATAGTGGTATTCCCCCCCCCCCCTCCCTCCCAATTCCTCATTTCCATATTGACACATCGTGCAGTAGTTTACCAAGTGGTAGGAGAGAGCAGTCTCGGAAGATGTAGGACTAAATCTGCCAAGTCAGAATGAGATATGCCGTTGAGACAACGGACACTATTAGACTAGGCACTTTTTTGACATGTAAAAAAACAAAAACATATCGCCTCACACCACTCGACACAAACGATTGAAACATAACACACAAAATGCGTGATAAAACATCGAAGCACTTGAAGAGAAAAAGCAGACCCGGGGTGGGTCACATGACGGAGAAAACAAAACGCTACGAGAAACAAAAATAGTTGCATAATGGCTCATCTGGGATCGAATTCCAGAGCTACCAACTTTTTTCTCCAGGAGGCTGTTACTTGGCAGTTTTCACTCCATGTAAGCTGACTGCAGTGGAGTTTTGGGGGTTTCTGGGGTTCTGTTTCAGGCTGTGGGCAGTTAATGTTGAACTTGAATTTTCTGCTCTCTAGATATGGGAAAGGGGTGGATCCTGAGTTCACTGAATTGGAGAGAGGACTAAGTCTCGTGAGATATCTGAAGAATGGAAAAACACTCAACATTGGATCAGATGTATTGGTTGTAAAATATGGAGAGTACGAGCCCTAGATTGTTCGTCCAGCCCGGTCTTCAAGGCAGTTCAAATCACGAGTGTACCACAATCTTGGTGTCTCATTGAATATATTATTTGACCTTTTGAACTCAGGGCGAATACCGGCTTTCCAGGTTGTTAGTCGTCAGTACAGGGGTAATGGACTACAACAAACTGGCCTATATTACATTGGTTCTGGTTCACGGAATGTGAAACCACCATTGCTAGTCAGATGGCTGGTGTATTACTGTACGCATCTCGACCTGTACAGTTAGTTTGGGTGTGGCCAATTGAAATGACCTTTAGGATTGAAAGCGGGCATAGTTCTCTCACTTTTACAGCTGCTGTGAAATACAAATCTATAAGCCATACCACCTATGTCAAGGCAAATTTAGCAAGTGTAATTGATTCGCACGTTTGGGTTATCAACTGGCATTTTGATTAGCACTGCAGAAAAATTGAATAGCATAAAACAAATCTTAGTTAGCAACAAAGTTCTGCATGTATTTCTACTCACAGCATTTAAGTTCACGGAGATAAACATATGTCGATATGGAGAAGATGGTTCAGGTGCTCCATTTCTCAGTCGCTTTACACTCTTCTCATGGATGAAAATGCCCGTTCTACTTTGGCATTTGTTACAGGTAGAAGTTTAAGCACAATGAACAAATGCAGGAATGGTGGGTATTGTGCCTTTACGATTCCTGTGACTCCCTCTCTACCATCGACTGCTTGCAAACTATTACTGCACAAGTTATCTGTATAGGCAATGGGTACATGGAAGATAATGCCACCCCATGCCATTTACGTTCATGCTTCATCCCATAGCTACATGACAGGGCAAATCCTCAACGGAAACATTTTTCTGGCCGTAGTTGATGTTTTCACAGGCAAATTGTATTTGTGTGAATATAATATGAAAACAAAATGAAATTTCAATGGCTTCAATAATTCCCGCAAGGTAGCAGCAGTAGGGCCTAAGCTATGAAATTGCTATGATTTCTAAAGGGACCACAATAGCTGCAGTAGATCAGCAAGTGATACCCTGGAGACACCTTGCAAATAACATGATTCAGTCTTTTGGAATGTGTTGTATCAACCACTACAGTGCCTGTTCTTATTTGAGATTTTACAATGTTTTCAGATTGCAGATGTTAACGTTATTTATCAGTGACTTGGTCCCATTCAACATGGTCAACATAGAATGGGGGACATTACACAAGTCTACAAAATCATGTCAGTTGGAAGGTATTCAATGTCTGGCTCTTCCTAGTGTTTTCTCTCATGTCCTGCAGTGTTACGGCATGTTGACACACAATTGTATGCATACATTGTGACTGAAGTACCAAGATCGGACTGGTTGAACACGGTGCAAAATTTGTTATTACTTTGTGGAAATCAAAGTGCGGAGTGTTCTGCATAAAAATCATTTGTATGTCGGGATTTTGAGTTTGAGTTAACCACAGAACAAAGTACCGAATTTTGATTCGCAGTACATCAGCGTAAGAAATATTCTCGCATGCCCTTTTGACTCGTAAACTGCGATGCGAACCCGACTAAATTGTGCCGCCTATTGTAATTAGAATCACTCCAGGGATGACCATATGGCATCAAGGCAAATTAGGTACTATCAGTAACTATCTATCTGTCCATCTGTCTATCTGTCTACATCTGTCTGTCCAGTATGTTAAGCAATTGCCTTTTGTCCCTAAAAAGTCCATCTGTGATAATGTCCACTAACTTGAACAAAATGTTTATTGCCATGAGACAGTTTGACTTTGAAGGTCATGCGTCAAAAGGTATCAAGGGCAAATGTAGGCATTATGTGTGGAATTTGAAAATGTATTCCTCACTCAATTATATACAATGGATTTTTTTTGGCTGATTTTTGGGATGCAACATCTTATATTGCGTAGAAGTAACTCTGATGGAAAAGAAGGCCAAAACAGAATACTTGAGGCATGTTGACCAACTTGGACCCATTGTTCAATTTGGGACATCTTCAGTCATGGCCGTCAGGTCATAGGGTCAATAAAATGCACCAGATCAAAAGTCGTTAGAGGGGCACGATAGGCATCGATTGAAACTGCCTTCTGGCCTCATGCTCTTGAAAATTTGACAAATAATTGTACATTTTTCGTCTTGGTACATTTGGCGGTTGAGCTACAGCACTATGGTGCCTAGGTTGAACATGCTGGCTAAATACATCCAGGTGCTGTATTGACTGATTGATTAGAATACTGGTCAGGCAAGAATATTGTGACCCACCTCCAATACAATGGTGAATTTATTTGCGGGCGCCACGCATGGAGGTTCAAAATTTGTATAACACCAATAAATCCAAGTCAATAATCAACTATGACAGGTGTGGGAATTATCTCCCTTTCATGAAAGGCAATTATTGCAACATTCAATGTTTTGGGCTAAGTCTCCAATTCTTCAATGGGTAGGATCGCGCCATACAAGGGAAGGTGAATGTACAGAGGTATTGTCCATCGTTGTAACCTCTCTTGTTCCAACAAACATAGTTTTGTTGATTTGAATCAGAGGCTTGGATTAAACATATTGTAAAGTAATTTCACTCAACAGACATCATATCACCTGCCATGGGTATATGTACACGCTATTAGCCAGCAAGGTGTGAACCATTGCTATGCAGTATAATGCATATTGATTGGATCCAATGTCAGCTTGACAGTTAATGTGGGCATGGGTGTGAATTATTGACTCAAATTGAGTATTATATAATACTTGGACCCTCAGTACTGTCAGCTTACCAATTTGATCTAACAATTAATTATTGCAATTAATTGGCATTCACCCATTCAGAAGTGCACGCTCTATGATCAGGATAGGAAAGATAATAATCTGGGTTTCATGCGGAGAGGGGGGGGGGGGGGCTAGTGGTTCAGTGTAGTACCTCTGAATACAGAAACAACCATGGACCCAGGGTATGCCAGCAGCACCAAGTGATTTGGTGGGACTGGCCTGAATTTTGTGAGTCTGCCCCATATGCATTCACAGTACATTGTAGCTTGAGGTCTGTATTGATTATAGATAGGATGGGAAGTAAGCTCTGGGTTCTGGGGAACGAGAGGGGGGGGAGGGGGAGAACAATAATGTGTTCAATGGGTTACCCTGAATACAGAAAACCATGGACCCATGTTATGCCAGCAGCACCAAGGGATATGGTGGACTGCTGAATTTTGTGAGGTCTGCCCCATATTCATTCACAGTAGCTTGCAAGTATGTATGCTCTCTTATTCTCAAGAAATCAATCTAGTACATATTACATAAATGTCACTCATTGTATGTTACTATGGAACACACATGCATCAGTATGCCATTTTGGATCATGAGCAAGTTCTGGGCAAATCACCAAGTGTATAGTGTATGTTATTGAACTGACAATCTAAAACTTTGCTCATTCTGATAACTCCGATACTAAAATGCTGTACTTCCTATACTAAAAATTTGAAAGATTAGCTTACAGGATTACAGAGAAGCTTCGACAAGGTACCTCCTAAGCATCTGACTACAAGCTCCAACACTCTGGCACAGATCATCACATGGATTAAAGGCTTTTTTGAATCCTGTACCCATTTGTGTGTTTTCGATGGTGTTAAATAGTAACTTGGTGCTTCTGTCGGTTACCTCAGGGACTGGTTCTTGGACCATTGCTTTTCTCTCTATGATATTAATGTCTCTACTTGCGAACTCTATAATCGTTGCGATCGCTGCATTTTGTATCAAACTCATCAGTTGCATCAAGGACAGTCATATCTGTGACTCCAACAAGGACCTGGATGAATTTGTCATTTAGGATTTAAAAAACGTATCCACATTGCAGACAAAAGCTGAATGCGAATATTACGGAATAAAGACATGAAACGTTGAAATGAATAAGAAGACATCAAAATAAATAATTAATGTAAAAAGTAATATTCACAGACAAAAAAATGAACTAAAGGCAAGATCATGAGTAAAACTACGACCAGGGCAAGGAGAAAGACTAGAGTTGAATATTACACATCATGGGCGCGTTTAGGCGATGTCAGTCAGAGAATGGGTTGGGCTATTATACCTCCTGTTTGTTCTACACAGGGCTCGAAAAATATTTTGAAATTTAGTAGCCCTCGGGCTCCAAGTGCTGAATTTGGTAGCCCGTAAGGGCGGACTGGGTGTCCATGATTTCCCGGTGTTTAAAATGTTAAGTTCATGCAACTTACTAACGCACTGAAGAAATTGAGGCAATTTAGTAATAGTCAGCTGTTTGCTAGGGTTTCCAATGTGGGGGGCGCCATTCCCCCTCTCATTTTTCAAAGGGGGATTTTGAAATCAGGGGGGGGGTCTCAGAAAATAAGCTCAGTGAATTTTCTGTACCATGCACTGGCATGCCGCCGAAATTGCCGTTTTTACATAGGAAGAGTGTGTTTGCTAAGGGGTTAGCCTCCTTGTGCCCAATTGTTCCTGACTCCCTCTCTCCAATCCTGCAGTGCAAGCTATTGCTACACAAGGTTACACTGTATATAGGCCGTGGGTACCTGGGGATAAACACCCATGCCATACCATTCCTGCTTCATCCGATAGCTACATGACGTCGCCGAAAGGGCAATCCTCAACGGCAACCTTTTTCGCCATAGGGAATGTTCTTCCATGCAAAATTGTCTTTGGTGAATAAATGAGGAAAAATATGATAATTTTTAAATGGCATTTAATGGACATGACTAATTCCCACAAGGTAGCCAGCAGTAGGGCCTAAGCTACGAATTGCTATTTTTTTTTTAAGTTTGGACAGGGACCACACGAGCCTAGCCTCAGATAAGTAATTCCTGAAGACACCATGCAAATAACATGATTCAATCTTTTGGGAATGTGATTGTATAACCCATCTACATGCTGTTCCGTATTGTGATTTAAGTTTTCAGATTGCAGATTTAACGTTATTTTACAGTGAATTGGTTCCATTCCACATGGTTAACATGGCATGTGTGCAGGCACCAGTTAACTACAAAATCACGAAAGTATGATGTGCGATAAAAATGGGGTTTTCTCTCATGCATGCAGTGTTACGTTACAATGTCTGAAACACATGAGATTAGTATGCATACATGTGCGGATCGCACAGTCCGCACCTTACGGAGGCCATCCAAATTCCCTTTAGCGTCCCCACGCCTCTGTCAGGCAGCGTTTTAATCTGGCTGACTTGGAACGCAGTGAATAGAATTTATTCAACTGTCGAACAATACACAGAAGCCATTGCCTCCTGACGGCCCTCTCTTATGAGCAAGCGGTAATCCTCTCAGCACCGCCTGCGACGGCGACCTGTTTGTAATTCCTCTCACCACTATCAAAGAAATAATCCCACGACGTCTAAGTGACCTCTTAGCAGGCTATGCAACTGTGAAGAGCTTTAACGAGAGATACCATTAGTTCCATAACTAGGCCTAGGCTAAGTTGATATGTAGAGACCAACCTATTGTACAGTACGGACCCGTCGAGGCTGAGATTAGCTTTGAGGATATACCGTCAAGTATCACGAAAATCATCGTTAAATGCATGCTCAAATTGGGCTGATGAAAAGCGCTGGTTTCGATGAGAGTTGTAGTACAGATTCGATGCAACAACATTGTTGGTGCGTTTAAAATCCTAACAATAGCGACCGAAAAGGTGAATAGGCGACGAGTATAACAACGCGAACAGGATAGCGTGATCGATTGGTCCTGGCACCGGCACAAGCTAGGGCCCGCTCAAAGTGTTATGTGGTAGTAAGCTCGTAGTACCACTATACCGACTTAGTATATAGGCTAGATTAATACATGACATCGTTGAAAGGGCTATGGGTCTGGTTTGGTCAGGGTTAGCCGCGCTTAGCTGACCTTTCTACTCCAGCAACAATGAACCGCGGTAATGATTAAATAGTGGAGGTTGTTTTAGCTGTAATAAATTACTGCAGAGCCTCCAGTAGACACGAAATTGGCATTCTAAAAGAGAAATAGGTAGCTTAGTATCGTATTATTCCAAATGTAAATTCACGTAAAGCTATCGAGCCCTTGTAAGTCCCCAAAACTATAATTAAAATAAAAAAAAAATTTGTAAAATTTCAGGAAAATAGTTTCGATCGCTCTTTTTGTGTACAAGCGAATTATCATGTATTTATTGTTAGGCTTCACGATACAAAGTCGCGATCGGATGCACAATTCGTGGGTTTTCCCCACGAGCGATGTACTCCAGTGTCTTTACTGCCATTGAATGTTTAATAAGAAAATATAATGTAAGTGTTGAAGTAACATGAAGGTACAGCGCATGAATATTAAATTATTGAATAAGATATGTGTTATCTTCTACAAATGTGACTGTCCACGGTAACACTAGTGTTGCACCCCCCCCTCCTCAAAAAGCAGGGTGAGCTGCCCTAGGTGAAGGGGAAGTATCGTTGTTGATGGTTTTATGAGTGCAGTGGAGGGGAGGGGTAGGGTTGAGGTTGGTTGTGACAGGGATATGAGTTAAGCTATGCCTTAGCGGCGGATACCTGGAGTCAAGTGCCTGTTACACTGTTGTGTGACTCTGGTGCATCTGTTCAATTCAGGTCAAACTTCCAACTATAGTGCTTGGTTATCTTGAATTCGCAATGACCTCGGTATGCAGGTATTTCGTTCGCACAGGGTGGAATGCCTCATCTCGCATGTTGATTCAGGATATCTTGGAACATGGTCAAGCCATTAACGCTTATGCGTGACTCTTCGACTGGGTATCTCAGAAGAAGGAAATATGGTACATGGATGTTGAGTTAATGGTCCGTGGATAATTGACTGCATTGTGGAGTGGCTCGCCTATGTTTCCCTGAAATTTGGCCCCCGTGTATTCACAGCGGAGCATATGGTCGAAGGGGGGAAAGCGCCCAACTCTAACCTGAAGGAAATGTAGCTACATTTGAATCTTGGGCCTGTTCCAAAGTGCAGTTGTGTTCTATAATATGAAGATGTTTCAATTAGTGACTGGTTCACTCTCCCTGATGTGTGGGGGGGGGGGCACTGGGCACGCATGTAGTCCACTCGGTCAGGGCATTATTTCCGCGTATTTTGGGGGAGGACCAAACCAGCCTCCTGGGGGGGGGGGGGGAGAAGTTTTATTTCATTGATTCGGGACACTTTTCATGTGTCTATATATGTATATTGAAAGACAGTAGGGGCCCTACTGCTGTCAGTGGGACCAACGTATGATTCATCTTCTGTTTTTCCACCAACCCCAAAAAGCATGCTCTAATCGGTGGTGGTACCCGCAATTAGGTTGTGTGAACGACCTGTTAATTAATACTGCGGCAAAAATCCTCATATGAATAAAAATCATATTGCTCATTCCTATTATGACGTTATTGTGAAAAAGGTTACAATGTTCAACTTTGAAGTTTGCACCAGCGGCTCTGCGGTGTCTGTCAAGTTAAACTTTTCCAGACAATGCGTCTCAGATGTGTCTTGGCGGCAGGATGTTGAGAGTCGAAATGGGGGCTATATCGATGGTCCCGGGGTTCGATGTTCCGAGGTTGTGTTCCCAGTTGATTTATATTTTATTTATTCTAATTTATGAGACTCGACGATCCACATTTTCGTGTTACACCTGCTAGGCACCGGAGGACGCGTTTCGAATTCTTGGTCTTCCATATGCGTGAACAAAACATTTTCTTGTGGAACAGTTGTTTCAGATGCCTGTGTTTTTTTACTGTTATGATTTCGCGAGTGAACTTTCACACAGGGAACATGAACTCGGGAACTCGGGAAATCGGGTAGACCCGAAAATTGTGTGTGAGACAAAGACATAATTGTAGAAACTAGGTCCCAGGAAGTGGTATTCCCTGAGCCCCCCGGAGCTCCGCGACTACACACTTCATGTGCTCATTTCCCTATTGACCCATCGTGATCACTGCAGGGAGTTGACGTAAATTCTCGAGACCGCACGGATTTGTTTTGTAGACCCGACGATCTACGGGTTTATTTTGCCATTTGGGTGGATCCTCACTGCTGCAATGGCAGATTTATGCTGTATATGCGATGACGACAACGGAACTATTAGACTTAATGGCACCTTGTTTGACATGTAAAAAAACAAAAAACATATCGCATCACACAACTCGACACCAACGATTGAAAACAAACAAGGCAACTGAGTGGAATAAAACATCGAAAGCACTTGAGAAAAAGCAGACCCGGTCAATCTGAAGGAGAAAAACAAAAAACGCTACGAGAAACAAAATGTTGCATAAACGGCTCCTAATGGATCAAACCCGCGAACATTCGCATAACCAGCTCCGGGTTCCAGCCGCCGAACCGCTAGGCCACAGCACTCCGCCGAACTGTTAGGGCCGTCAATATCTCATTTAACTTGTTTAGCAACCTTACACGTGATGGTATGGAAGAGCTTTGTTGTGTTTTCGTTGTTTTTTATTCAAAAATTTCATGTGAAAGTTGATGTGTGGCTGGTTGTTTTAATGTTTTCTAATATGGGTTGTATTGCATGGTGAACTGTTGATTCATTTATAATGTGTGGTACTTTGGTCGCTTCAAGTGAGCTACAACGGGCCATGCGATGGGTAGTTATTCGATCCAATCCCAATATTATGAGCGTTGAAGAAGAAAAATGGGGAGGGGGATAGTTCTTACCTTGTGTTTCAGCCTATTTGACAGACCACGAACCATATTATATTGTGCACATTGAAGCATGGGCGTTGAGATTGCAGCTGGCACAGAGGGAACACGCGCCCCCCTCCAAAACTTTCGAGGAGTGGGAGGGGGAATATTATCAAATTCCCCATATTCGCATAGTATGGGAATAAATTTTCAGCGGGCCAACTGTGGTGTTTTATTTTTCGCCAATTTACAGAATTCTCTTGATAATAAAACACGAAAGATAATCTATTTCAGTACTCAAAACTTACCCCATATTGCACTTTTGCCACCCCACCGCGCCTTGAACATCTGCAACTTTACGTAGTCAGGGTGGCAACCTATCGTCCTTCTTATTTTGCCAGTTGAAAGTTTAAGTTCATGAGCATTTTGGCTAAGGAAATTTCCACGATTTTTCATCGCCGAAAAATAACCCATATGCTTTCAATCGACATTCAGGATCTTGCGAGAGGCAATTTTTTCCGACGTCGTATATCAGGAATGTTTATCCTTAGCGGGTTGCGTGCTATTGGTTTGGATTTATTTCTCCGCTCGATCCGTTTTGCTAAGTCCATATTTAGGCCTAGGCTGCTCCTAGCACCCAAGGGGTGTGCATGCTTCACCCGTAGCCAACACACGTGGGTGTGTGGTCTCCTATTGTGTTAGGTTCAGTCAGGCTGGACTGTTGTCGGGTGCTTTCCCTAGCTGAGCCCCCCCCCCTCTCCCTCCCTCCCTCCTCCTTGGGTTTTTCCCTTCCCTCCCTGTCCTTCTCCCGGGGGGGTGTGTGTCTCTCCGAGCGCAGCGCTAGAATGTTAGCAAGACGGGTTGAGTGAGAGACGGGGGAATAGGGAATGGGGATACTTTGTTCGTTTAATGGGTTGGAGTCTAAGTTTAACTCGGTCTTCGTAAGTTACGTTACGGCCGATTATTGTATTTGTATAGTCTATACTGACAATACACTACGAGTTATGACATTCGTTATCATGTCGGAAGTGATTCCTTCTTGTGATATTGCTTTTGTATACCGTTCGTTATCGGATGATGTTTGTATTTTGTATTATTCGTATCTGCAATACACTCGTTACTAGGAACATTTCGCTTCTCTGTCGGAAGTGATTCCTATTTGTGAATTGTTACCGGCGATGATTGTTTGTATAGTTTATACACAAACACCAGTATTATGACATATGCTTCAGGGGGCTCGGAATGATCCTATTGTGAGGACTATGTTATACCGTTCGTTATCGTCTGTTGTTATGTATTTTGTGTAATCTTATACTGCAATACTTTCGTATTATGAACATGACATTTAGCCGTTCGTTACGGCTGATTGTTATGTATTTTGTATAATCTTATAATGCAATACAGTATTATGACATATCACATTTCTTTCGGACGTATTCCTATTTGTGATATTGTTGTTGGTATATCGTTCGGGAGGAGGTATACTCCTGAAGGCTATTTTCCGTAGCTGACGGTATGTATTGTGTCTTAATCGATATGCATCAGCTGTATTATGACATATCAACATTTCATGTCGACGTGATTCCCACCAACACCTATTGTGATATTGTTATTGTATATCGTTCGGGGGAGGTTTACTCCTGAAGGATATTTTCAGTAGAGGGAATTTCCTCAGATAAGGGGAAAGGTGCGGCTACGGACCTTACGGCCATTGCTACCTGGGACAGAGGAAAACGCTGTGAGGCACCGCCTTGTCTATGAAGACTACATACGACGGCAGAGAAGAAGACCCAGTGGGATGGCGGCGCTCGAAGAAAAAGGAGAAGAGGGGAGTTCCCGAGCTTGGCCCCTTCCGGGCCCGTGGGCAGGTGATCGTTAGCACCGTAAGTCACACAGGCATAGAGCTCTGGGCAGCCATGGACCCTAAAGCGGCGGGACGGGCCGATGGTTGCTGTCCGCACGTCGAGGGAGGCCGCTCTGTGGTTCCTTCCCTCGGCGCCGGAACCAGAACGGGGGGTGTCGTTACACCTCAAGATCGGTCCGGGTGTTCACGACAGTGAGGTCGGGCCGACAGGGGGGCGGGCCGAGGTGGCTCGTCTTTGCATGGTCCCGGCCCGACGGGTAAGGTCGGCGCCGGCACTGCCGGGTCCGAACGGGGTGAGGTGTCGTTACAAATAGGGGACGCGGGGGGTCCGACAGGAGAGGTCGGGGCCGGCCAGCGGGTCCGATCGAGGGTGGTTACACCTCGGGACGGCCCGGGGGGTCACGACAAGCTAGGTCGGGGCCGGCCCGCCAGGTCCGAACGGGGTGTCGTTACACCCGGGACGGCCCGGGGGTCCCGCCACGCAAGGTCGGGGCCGGCCCATCCGGAGGGGGTCCGATCGGGGTTTGTTAAACACGAAACCGACCGGAGGTGGGGGTCCGACGAGGTTGCGGTCGGGGACCGAGTCCCTCGGCCGCGCATCCGGCGGGCGGGCTACGGCTCAGCATCAGACCAGCGCAGGGGACCAATGGGTCCAGGATCTGTCAAAGCCTAAGGCACAGGCCTACATCGTCAAATCTCCCAGGAAGGTCTCTGCTCGGATTAGGATAGCGCTAGGTCGAGAAGTTTTACATTGGATAGCAAGCCGCGAGGATCCTCGGGGCGATGTTTCAAACCAGTTTCGAGGTTCTCACGAAGTTAGAGCGGCGAGTTCCGGGGCCCGTACGGCTTGACGATTCTGGACCTCCCGGCCTCTCGTAGGGGAGGTTAGAGCCGCGGAGGGCCCCTCAGGAACCTCAGCTGCTGGGTTCCTGGCAAGAGGGGGAGGAAGACGACAAGACGTTCCCCGATACCGAGATCTCTCGGGGGGTCTCTGGGGGTACGAGGCAGTCCGTCCAAAACAGCCGTAGCGCCGGGAAGTCTCTTGTCAGGCATTGACGACTCAAGTGGAGCATTGTGTTCTACACCCAGGAGCGCCGAGGCTATTACCCGCCGATAGTCCTCGGGGAGTCGGATGGACCGCATCCTTGTTAGGATGCCGTTGATCCCCGATCAACCTAGGAGCGAGACTTAGCGCTGACGGTCTCTTTTTTCGGGAGGGACGGGGTTAAGGTCCCGCATCGACACAGAGACTGCTCTCGGTCTATCCGACATAGTACTACGTTCGGGGACCAGACTCGCTACGCGTCGAATTTCAAGTGACTCTATAGCGTTCGGAGTCCGGGGCCCTCATCTCCATGGCCAGCAGTCTGTAAGACTTGAGCGCGGGTGATTTAAGGCCGCACGGACAGGGCACAGGCCTGGGACCAGCCCCGTGGCGGTAGAGTTGCATTTGTCAACATCCATCGCGGGCCGGGGCTCCTCGCGGGATATTTCGACGGAAGTGCGGACTCGCGGGATGATAAATTAAGTCCTTAAGGGAGCCGACTTGGAAGGAGTCTTCCACCAAAGGTCTGACGTCAGGACCGTATAAGCCTCCTCGCAGACAGGGGAGCCGCTCGGGTCAGAGGCGGGGTTTTTGCTGCGGCCGCCAGGAGCGCCCACACTGCAAGAGTCGGATATCTTTAAAGAGAATCAGCGGGCTCGCGGACGGCCATCAGCTGGAAGACTACTAAGGTTCGCAGGCGAATGGACTCCTATCTAGCCTCCCCCCCCCCCCCCACCCGGGCGGAAGGCCACCGGGGCGGAGTTTCATGCTCCACTATTCTAGCGAACAAGTACAGCGCTGCCAGTCGGAGGACCGGGCCGTTATTCCGGTCAGGGTCGGGATTCCAAGCGTTACTGTTACGTGGGAGAGAATAGCAGTTGGCTACTGACATAGTAGCCAAGTCCGCCGACGTCTCGTTCTCTGATGAGTTAGGTATCGTCCGCTCTTCTCCTGGACCCTATTACGTCTTTGGCGCAGTTATCAACTTCACGTCGCACGAGCTTTCCCCGAAGCCAGCACGCTCGCTCGATCGAAACGACTGTCGTGAGGGACCAGCAGAACCATACGGGCCCGCTACGGAGCAACGGCTCCCCCCGAGGTTTAGACTGCTCTCTGCAGCATCTTGCCGTCTACTCCGCTGGACCACAATGGCTTACTTCGACGCTTATACCTTCACGGCGGACGCGTTTTCCCCGAAGCCAGCACGATCGCTCGATAGACCCGCCCTGTCCGCTGAGAAGAGACAGACCACGGCCCGTTTACGGAGCAGAAGGCTCACCCCCGAGGTAGGCCGTGCTCTCTGCAGACCCTCTCTGCCGTCTACTCCGTGGACCCCATGACTTACTCCAAAGCAGTAATCACCTCACGTCGGACGCGTTTTCCTGAGTCAGCAGTTTCGGCTCGATCCGACCCGCCCCGTCGCTGAGATGATGAGGGACAGAACCGTCCGGCCCATTTAGGAGCACCGCTTTACCCGAGTAGCCGGTGCTCCCTACAGCCGGCCCTGTTACAGACGGGGGCTGGCCGGCCCCCCGCTGGACCGCGGCGTTGCCACGGTTGGTGGGGCGTTATTCCGTGTCCTAGCCGGCGACTGTGTATCATAGAGCCTCCAGGAGGGGGTGGGTCTGCCCTCAGAGCCGTGAACCGCCTCTCCCGGCCTTCCCGAACCGGGGGTATGCCTCCGGAGCCGTGGGTAGGCTCTCCAGAGACGTGAACCGTCTCTGTCGGCCGTTTCGAGCCGTGTGCGACCTCGCAGACCCTCCGGGGCTGTGGTCGGACTTCTCCGGCCTCCTGATTTAGATGGGCTATCCCGAGCGGATGGTCGCCTTCCCGGTTTTCCAGTTCGGGGTCGTGATCTATCAGCCGCCTGCCGGTCTAGTCCCATTCTCCGACTCTCCTGGGCCAGATCAACCCTCCCGAGCCGCGGTTCGAATTTCCCGTCTCTCTGGAGAGCCACGGATCGATGCTTCATGCCATCCGAAGCCAGCTCCCTGCGCAGTGGTTCGCTCATACCGGGATTGCCTAGCCGGAGGCCCGACTCTCCTGCCCTCCTGTGTGAGATCGGCATACAGAGCCGAGGATCGGACCCAGCCCGAATCACCAGGGCAGTGGTCAGACTTTCTGCCCTCCTGGGTGAGATCACCTCTACCGAGCCGAGGGATCGATGCCTGCCGAATCTCAGAGAAGTGGTCCAACTATTCCTGCCGATCCCTTGGGGCATAACGATCATGGATGGTTCACCCGGGCTCCATAGCCAGGTAGTCCGACTCTCCTGCTTCATATGTGAGGAGGCCCTACCGCCGAGCAGCAGGATCGGGCCTCCCATGCAGACTCTTTATGCCTCCTGAGCCAGATCGACTCTACCGAGCCGTGGGTGGGCTCATACGTGATCCGACTCTTTAGGCCTTTCCGGGCCAGATTGGTACTCCAAAGCCTGCGCGTCGCAGCCGCGACACCTACCCTTAGAATCGAACAGGTCAGCCTCTCTTCGAGGCGGTTGGGTGACCCCACGGCGGGCGGGGGTGGGTCACACCGTCAAGAAATTGACCTCTGCACAGTCGGAATTCTATCCACGGTTGAAGGCGTTAGGTGGGGTGTTGGTGCGGTCACGGAAACGTACGGGTGAAAAAAAAGTTTCGTTCGTTAACGATTCAAACTCTTCTTCCCATGTAGTCAGCTTTTCTCCCGGCATCGAAGGCTTTCTAATTAGTGGGATAGAGAGCCTCGCAAGTCCGTATATCTCTTGAGCAGGTTGCGCTGGTTACAATGTGACTACCCGTTGCATCCGCGAGCTGGGAGTCGGCCCTCCTCGTGCTCCCGAGCTACGCTTCTTCGCGAGTCGGTTATCGAGCGTATGTGGGGTTTACCACCACCGACGTCGTTCATGATGAACTTCTCCAACACAGACTGGCAGCCGAGCACGGGGGCTTGCATCTGCATATCTACAAACAGACCAACCAACCCTGTCGTGACGGCACAGACCGCACCAGTGGCCCTGTCTAGTCATGTGCAAAGTGCATATGGGTAAGTTGAGTAAGTTGAATGATTCACAAAACTTACTGGTGTGATCTGTGAACTACGAAATACTTACCCCATATTGGCACGTACCCACCCTACCGTCCCACTTCCGGGCCATCAAGGGGCGTCCTCCTTCGTCGATCGCGGGCATGCGCCCCCATCCTGGACGCCTTCTGCCTAGAAAACAGAAAGGACGTAGGGTTGGCCAGCCCGGAATACTGTAAAAGTTGCAAGATGGTCAATGGAGCGGGGTGGGGTTGCAAAGTGCAATTGGGGTGGTAAGTATTCGTAGTTTCACAGATTCACAAAACAGAAGTTTGTGGAAATCTACAGTATAGCAATTTAGCAACCTTAATTTCCAAGCACAAGGGAATGAATCGAACATCAGATTAGGTATTATGATTGAGAAGTTAACAAATTAGAAATGAAAACAAAAATATGTAAGGCTGACAAATCGCCACTCGCGTTCTGACCGTTCAAAAACGTAAGCCGGTCGCAGCGAATGGAAAGTTCAGAAACATTTTGACATGTTAGTTTTTTTTCTTTCAAATGATTGAAATTTTCAGGAAATACACAAAATAAGAAGCCGACTATTGTATATTGGTTGTGTACAGAAGATAGATAGCGAATTTTCAAACATGTCCAAAATTGGCAGTAGGATGGGAGCAAACCTACCTGAGCGGTACTTTAACGAGAGGGGGCGGCCGCATTATGAGAGGAGCGTTTATTATTATGTTTTGCTTGACGATGATCATACGGTCAGGGAATGCACACGAACCATATTCTTCTTTATGCCAAATACAATTGATACAAGAAAAACATCATTCTCACAGTGAACGAAAATAAGGAGAAAATAAACGAAGCACAAAAGCGACGATTGTCTCTCAACATAATTATTTGAAAATGCATACACAAAACTTTATTATTAAACACAGAAATTGACAAGCACAGTAGAGAATGTGAATGCATACATGCAATAATATAACGGAATTGTAGTCACTTGCAATTGCTACGTTTCTGTATAAAAAGCTTCGATCATTACCTACATCAGCCAAGGGGCACAGGCCCGGGAACCCCCCCCCCCCCAACACCTCTTGTTGCAAGCGGTTGTCTCCCAAGTCCTACATGGAGGGTTAGCACCGTCGCAGAGTCCAATCAGATGCGCTTGTCACAAGCCGTATCAAATACTCTTGGGAGAAGCATCATAACCGGATGTGATCGATCCTTTGGCAATCTGAAGATGTCAGCACGGCTTACATCTTTGCAGTGGACTTGTCTTTTTACTTGCAGCTGCCATTTCAAAGAACCAAGATTAAGGGCCAGAACATTACTGAGAGACATCTCTCTATGAGTTTTCTAGTCATGGCTGGCAGTAGCAGGAATGCCTTTGCTTCTGTCTGGACTCCAGTGCTGCTCTCTCACTTTTTGCATTCCTTGAACTTCATATATGGTCACCCATTTCAGCGTAGAGAAACCGATTACAACCTTGTTAACAGATAGGTGAAGTTCCTCATCAACATAGACCGGCCATCAAGGGTAGGCTAGGCTGAATTCTCAGTGGTCTTGTCCAACAGATACTGTAATCGGATTATTATTTGTGGACTTTATTGGCAGAAATGGTGTACCGCTACAGAAACTCGATCTAACTCAAAACTGGAAGGGATTTTTTTTAGTCGCTGAGCGGACCTCTAAACTGATTAAAGGATGCTCTTTCCATCGGTACCACTTTCGAGAAAATCGGTCGAGCCCGGCTAGGATACTAACTTTTTCGCGGAACCTCGGTACCATGGGGCGTAGCTCAGCCGGGGGGCTACGCCGATTTTCTCGAAAGTGGTATGATGGGAAAAAAAAGCATCCTTGGTAGGTTTAGGAATCTGCTTTACCACCGGAAAAAAGTCGGAAAATCCCTTCGTATTCGGTATGACGATTTTCTGTAGCGGTACACCATTTTGCCAGTGAAGTTTTGGAGCTGGCAGCGAATCTAACTTTGGAGTGTTTTGTAATGTGCTAAAGTACGAAGCTGTGTGACATCCTGGGCCCGCGCATTTAGACAACCCCCCCCCCCCCATGTATTGGTTTTGAAGTAAGACTAAATACTTTGCAAGGCTGTAGCCTTGGTTACCAGCTACTTAAAATACCTACGTTAAATCCAAGCCATCAGAAAAGTTCTCCCGAATTAACAACCACAAATAAACCTGGACTGGAATTGAAAAATCGAATGTTGTTATCTTCAACTGCTAATCCATCGGCGTCCCAACCCCCAACAAAAACTTGCACACACAAACCTATTATGTACAGGGCCACAGAGGTTGGGTGCGATGCCCATTGATAGTCAGATTTCTGCGGACAGGATGGCCGGTAAATCCTTTCGCGTTTCGACGGGATCGGCGTTGCCGGACGGCCCCAATTGTGTAACATCGAGAGGCGCTGGAAACACGGGGAGAAACGCTAAAACGATGTGGATGGCATCCTTCTTAGCGTAAACCTGGTTCGATAGTAAACTACACAAAGTAGGGCTGGAAGCCCACAAGCATGTTTTCTCTCTTAAAAATATCTTTTTTTTTTCTTCCTCTTCCTATTTTTTTTTGATTTTATGTGCAGTTCACCTTTGGGAGTGATTTTTTGGCTGTCATAAATCCCCCCAAAATTTTTTGCATTTCGCGCTCCGCGGAGGGGGCTGATAGAGGCCGCCGTTGAATGGCTATTTACCGCAGAGGATTAGTGTGTAAGGCCAATCGCCCTATTTGAGATGTCCCGATAATTTTATTTTAAACTTTACACCGGTCAATCGGATCGTAGTTGCAGGAAAGTGTAAAATATCTGACACTTGTATCGCAATGTGGGTGCGAACAAAATTGATGTGATTGTTGTGCTGATTGATCATGTGTTGGCTATATAATATGGGCTCCGTAATACCGTACTTTCAAAATACAAGACTTACAGATGATGCGGTTAAGTTAGCACCGACACGCATTTCGCAATGAAATCAGTAGCCAGAGGGCACGAAGTGGAGGCCCCGGGCTACCGGCGCAAGGATTTTTAGCACCTTGGTTCTACACCGTGATCAAGGGAGAGGGCGGTGGGGCGGTCCATCATGAACAAATGTTGGCAGATCAATCTAAATGCTTCTAAGTGCAAGTATATGGTTGTTACATTAAAAAGGGCGTATACAGACCAGAAAGTCATTGATAAATCCTCTTGAACTGGTGAAAGAACATACATTACCTTTGGTGTCCACAATCACGAGAAATCTCTCTTAAACATCGCATATCAACAAACATTGTTTGTAAAGCCTCCCAAATTCTCGGATTGATTCGCAGAATGTAATGACTGTGATATCAAAACGAAAGTTACTGCCTATAAATCTCATGTTCGTCCCTGTTTGGACTATGCCTCACCAGTTGGGATCATACGAATCAAGTAACAGTTATAACAGACTCAAAGGTTCCGCGTTAAAGCCGTGTTTATGACCACTGGGGGGCGGCGCGGGGCAACGCGGGTGACCTGTCCTGCAACGGGGAGGATGGGGGGCTTTTTTTCCGGGCGGGTGCTGCGTTTCAACATAATCATGCACCTCTTCTCACTTTTAGTGTGTGTGTATATGGCTATATAAGAAATGTGTATTATTATATTATTATTATCAAAACACTGGCGCACCGGTGTTAATTTTACAATCATTGTTCTAAGGTCAACGATAGCACCTGAATATATTAAAACTTCACAAATTACAGGTTTTGGAGATTTGAATAAATAATTGACACGTCATTGGTCTTAAACATGCAAATATGTGTGCAAATTGTGTTCAAGTAGGTGTCTGACCGTTGGAAAATAGAGAAAATTTCTGTATAAGAGAATGTATCATCACGAGTGTTGAAACAGTATGAATGTTGTTTGGAACATTTTATTAGAACATGGAAAGTGATGACGAAATACCAGCGGGCACGCGGAGGGGCAGGTAACGGGAAATCGCTAATGACCGATGCGAGAGAAAAGTCCGGCCCGCTGCCGCCCGCCCCGGTCCCACCGCCATGCATGGAAACGCCGCTTAAAGCAGCTCGATTTGTTTGCAGCCTCTCGTTGATCAACCAGTGTGAAAGCCTTTCTTTCAATAACTTGGCTTTTCCTACCACGCATGAGAGAAGACGTGATTCGCGACTCAACTTTCTTTACAAATCGGTACAACTGGTGGCTCTCCCAGTAAACCGACTTCGCGTTGACTAGTCCATCCTCAAGATCATCATTAGCCCATGGCTCTAGTTATAGACTGTTAGTTACACAGATGTTTTCCACGTGGTACTTTTGGCCAAGAACAATTCCAGATTGGACTATGTGCTTTTTACGCCAACCAAGAACAACAATCCCCATTCCTTTCTTACTTGATAGGATGGTTTTCATCATCAGTATTTAGGCTTGTGCATTGCGGCATTTTGCCCCCCTTGCAGTGATAACCACTAATTTGGTGTTTTTGTCATAGTAGAACGACACGACAGACAAATTTTTTGTGGTATCAAGATATCACTCTCCTTGCATGAATAAACAGGGTTGATGCATCTTCAGCTGGTACAAACCCATGGTCTCCTGCAATCGAAGGTTTGATTTGAACAATTAGATTTTCTACAAGGTTCAGGAAGCCATTTGAGGGCGCTCTAGGAACCCTAGCCGCATTGGTCGTGGATGAGCGCTAGCGATAACTCACCTTCTATTTTCTCACCTAGTGCTCAGAAATGATATGAGGCAGGGGTGTCACCATCCAAATCCCAACTGCTCCCAGGACTGCACTATTTTACTTTTACTTCTCATCCGGAAGGACTCATCAGTGACTCCAGGCCCGACCACTTTCTCTGAACCTGGAGGAGCGGAAATTCAATTCAAACAGTCTGCTTCCCCCTGCTGACACAGCCGACGGCAGAAACGTGATTTGACTTTTGCAAATATCCCGTAACAAACTGGAAACCCAGGAAATCCACCGCATTACAGTTTTAGTTTAGTTTTAGTTTAGTTGAAAAAGGGTCAGGAATGACAAAAATAAAAATCCTCTTGCAAAATAAATCAAGACCTGTTCTTGAATGCATTTAACATGGAACCCTCTTTAGCCCGAACAACATCCTTGTCATAATAGGGCTATTCCACTTCATTAAATCACTCTCTGGAGCAGGATATTTCCGAATGTCCACTCCTAACAGCGTTCACCACGAAGTTGAGACAATTGCCCCTATTGGTGGTAACTTTGGAAACTCAAAGACGCAGTGGAAGGAAAGGCCCTCGAAACCATGAACAATTTTTAAAAACCTGAATCAAATCCACCCCGAATCATCTCAGTTCCATTGAAGTTAAACCGAGAAAACCGAAACGCCATAATCCTCTCCGTAAGGTACATCTCTAGAGATTTATATTACTCCTCGTGGCCCTCCGCTGAACGTTTTTCAATTACCTGAAACAATTGAAAAACAGTTGACAATCGAAGACCATTTGGCGATATATATCAAGATCCTTTTGGACAATTGCAACCTCATCGTTCGAAGCAACCTCCGCGCTACAACTTGGAAATCTATCTCCTTTATTCCCCTTGACCCCACATGGACTATGCAAAACCCCCCCCATTGCCCACGTCGACTTTCTGGACATTACACAAATGCGGGTTGGCTACGCGTATGCCGCGTTAACATCAGGCAAGAGCTCGTTTTCGTTTCTTGATTCTGACTGTCAGCTGTTGTTGTGTTTCCGGCGGCCAGGCTTGGGACATGCTGATCGCGGGGCGAGCCCTGTCGGCCCGGTGACCGGCGCGCCTGGACTCCGCCCTCCGGAGGTGAACGTGCCCGCGGAGCGGGTTTCGGCTGCCCTCCGCTGGTCTCGGCGCAGCGGACGTTCTGGCGAGGTCTTCCCGAGGGTTACCTCCGGGCAGTGATCTCCGGTTGAGCACCGCGGAGGTTATGGCTCTAAACGCCTGATGTTGATTAGTCCCCAGGGCCTTCAGCTCAACCACGGCCCTCCACGCGCAAGCGGCGCAAGCAGCGAACCTAGAGATGCCCCTTAACCAGCAGTTACCTGCCCGGTGGAGGAGGAGACTGATGCACCTCCCGGTAGCATGGGTCGGTGGGGTACTGAGACCTCCCGGGTCATGTTCCCCCTCCTCCCGAGAGCGTCGACATCGAGCCTCATGACCCACCGAGAGCGCGCTCGTTTCAGGCTAACTCTGCGCTGGGCACGCGGGTCCAGGCCCTACGTCGCTAATCAACCTTGGGGGCTTTGCGGTGGCCGGAGCGGTGTTGGGGTGGAGTTCTTGGTAGGATTAGGCCTCCGGCCGCCCCTGCCGCCGCACGGGGGGGGGCGGCTTCCACCGTTTGGGCTGGTCGGCGGGGACGGTGGCCCCCCCGATGAAAACCAACTTTTCCCTCCTGCGGCTCTGCAACGCCTCCATGCTCCACCGCTCCGGTGCGCGGGCTCATGGGCTTTGTGACTCCGGCTTCGCGCTTCCGATTGTGGCTCTAGCCACGCTTGGCCCCGCGCGGCTCCGGGCTACAGGCTCCGGTTTTTGTGGCCCCGGGGCTTTCATGGCTCCGGCTTTTGTGGCCCGCCGCTCTGGAAATCCTGGCACATCGGGGTACTGGACCTCCGTATTTTGTGTCCCCGCGACTCCAGGGCTTTTTTTGTGGCCCCGCGGCTTCGTTGGTTCCGCTACTTCCGGGCTTTCTGCCATCCGGGCTTCGTGGCTCCGTGGCTCCGGGCTTTATGACTCCCGGCCCCGCAGCTCCGGGCCCCCCGGCTCAGCTCCGCTGCTCCGCGGCTCCGGCCCCTCCGGAGCTTGTCGCTTCAGGCTATGAGGTCCAATCAGGGTGCAGTTGCTGGGCCTGCGGGGGAAGCTTCGGTCTCCGCGCTCCAGCCTCAGCGGTTCCGGCCTTCTGCGGTTCTGGCCTTGGACCTTGTGGCCCAGGCTTTGTGGCCCCATGTGCCGCAGCTGCGGGACCCGCAGCTCGGGCATCCGACCTTTGTCGCCCCCGGGCTATGTGGCATCGGTGCCGCAGCTGCGGGCTCCGCATGCTTCCGGCCTCCCCGCTTTCGGCCTCTGCGGTTTTGACCTTCCGGGCCCATGCTTCTTTTGTCTCAGGTGGCCGCCCGGCTGCGGCTCCGCGGCTCCCGGCTCCCGGCTAAGCTCCGTGCTCCTCCGTGTTCGCGGGCCTCCGCCTTTCCGGTTACGCGGGTCCCCGGCCCCGCTTTACGCGGTCCCGGCTCCGCCTTTCCGGTTCCTCTCGGTTCCGGCCTCCGCTTCTCGGTTTTCCGCGGCTCCGCCTTTGCGGATTTCCGCGGCTCCAGCCTACGCGGCTCCGGCATATGCGGTTCCGCCTTTCTGTTTCCCACGTTCAGCTCCCCCGCCTTCCAACTTTTTAATGCGGCCTCCGGCCTCTGCGGTTCCGCGGCTCCGAACCAAATCTGCGGCTCCGCTCCAATGGCGGGAAAAAACCAACCACCCACTTATTACGCCGGTTTCCGGCCTCCAGCTTCCGGTTTTCCGTGGCTCCAGCCTTTGGCGGTTTCACACGGCTCCGGCCTATGCGTGTCCACGTCTCCGGTCTCTGCGGTTTCGCGGTTTCCGGCCTTTGCTGTTCCGCCTCCGCCTTCCCTGTTCCGCGGCCCCCGGTCCCCCCCCCCTTTTCCCGCCCGCGGTTCCGCCCTCCGTCTTTTCGCCCCGCGGTTCTGGCTCCCGGCGGCCCCGGCCGTCCGATTTCCCGCGTTTTCCGGCCTAGGCGATTCCGACCTACGCGGTTCCAGCTTCCGACCTTCAGGTCCCGCGGCTCCGCATCTCAGCTCGGTGACTCCAGGTCCCGGACAGGAGCGCCTCTCCCGTCGTAGATAGTGCTCTCACTGTTCTTTTTCCGCGCCTCGATACGACCAAGCTGACTCTGGGGCAGGTCCACCCAAAACACCTGTGGTTTTGCTTGGTTGGGGGCTGCCCCTGCAGTCACTGAACCCTCCCATTACGGTCGGCACTCCATCAAACTAACCAGCGTGATGGCACTTACCCGCCTCCGGGTTCCCTGGCTAATCTGGTGCATAGTCCAATGTGGGGTAAGTTGAAATAAATGAGATGAATTCACCAAAACAGAACAGGTTTGGGAATCTGTGAATTTATGAATACTTACCCCACCATGGGACTTTCCCGCCCTCCTTCCTCCCCCTCGCTTCGGGCATCCTGCGTCACCCTTCGGGCTCCCGAGGCCCTCTCCGGTTGACGCCTACCTGGAAAAAATTGAAGGGCGATGGGTTTCCACGACCCATTTGTGTAATTGCCAAAGCTCGACGTGGCAAGGGGGTGGGTGCATAGTCTATGTGGGGTAAGTATTCATAATCTCACCGCTCCCAACCTGGTCTGTTTTGGTCTTCACCAAATCTTCTAATGTCATTAATACCCAGAGAAGTAAGGCCAAGAACCGATCCTTGGGAACAACCACTGGTGACTTTTTTGTTGCACGAGGCGAATCTCATTGATGGCAACTCGTTGTTCAGTGGAACCACGAGGGGGAAACCTCGCAAGACTAGACCTTTCCGTCGTCCATACGCACTGCCTGTGAAAGTCGGCAGCCCACCCATCGCACCCATGCACCAGCCCCCCCTCCCCTTCCCCCCGCCACTGAAATTTGATGTTCAGAGAAATTTGTGCATTTCAAGCAAATAGACATTTCTGTCTGCATTGTCCTTCGTAAGTCCATTACTGCCAAAGATGGACTGCCCAAATTTTAGAATAATTTAAACAGGATGCACAGATTTCACAACTTTGTACAGGAGTTGTACTGTACTTGTAACCAATGCAGTTGCATTGGGTTTGTTGGGAGGCCGTGACTCCAATGACTGCAATGTGGCTATCGCCAGGGTTTATTACGAACCTCAACATTTCGTTTTATGTTAGTTATAGGCAGGCAGTTGGCAATGTGTTTCGGAAATGTGAAAGCTACAATTCCTGCAGAATTAACCACCACAGGAATAGGCAGAAGAATGACTATTGGGAATAGGGAAAAAATGTGAACTGCCAGAATTCCCATGCTGGCCATTACAAATAATAGTTGGTTGCAGCCCCCCCACCAAAAAATTGTTCCCCCCATTGTGCGCTCGCTCACTGCGAAAATTCCTGGCTATGCACTGATGGTTAATCCTTACTCGACTCCTGGTTAGTAGAAATTGATCAAGCAAACAGGTAGGTATGAGGTAGGCATTTGTGAACCGACAAATTATAACTCTCACTTCTTTGCCATGGGAGCGGTGAAACAGGTTGGCGAAGGAAGGCCGCCAGTGGGTAAAAAACCAGTTGCGTGTCTTTGAGGTCAGTAACTTAGGTGCATACATATGATAAATGTGTCATACATATTTTGTTTCATGCTTTATACTTCTTTTTGCAGACGGTGAAGGTTATGGATGACATCTCAGCAGCGCATGCTACGATGTTCGACAATGACCCACAATTCAGGTCTGAGTGGGCACGACCAATGCTGGAAGGGAAGGGAAGTCTACAGATAAATCCAAACAATGACATCAGTTCTTATGCAGGTATTATATTAGTATTTTTTCTTGGTGATATACTGTGGGTCTGTAGCGCCAAGCCAACATTTTAGTGGGTCCAAGCATGCTTCGGACCCCCTTAAATCCACTTCTCTGAATCTAAGGGGTCCAGCTCTCTTTTCAAGGGGTCAATCGTCAGAGTCGGGATTCAATAATGCATTATTTGCAGCCCGGGAACTGATGTTGCTTGTCATTTACTATAGCCTAGGCTGTATTCTTTTAACCCAGTGAGCTAAGTTCACTCAACTTCTATTTCCATTTAGTGTTATGAAACCTACAAACAACTGAGTGGTGTGAGTTTTCTGATTGAAATGTGGAATATTAGATCACTGTGAAGTTATATAACCAAGAGCTTTGATCTAACATTGTGTTACTTTTCTTCCTGGCTCAGAGATTGCGATGATTCCAGTTTCTTCAGTACTGTTGACTCAATCTGTACCCCTAAATCTGAAAGGAGTTTGCCTGCTCATACTTGTTCTGGGGTCCTTGCTGATCATTTGCGCATTCTTCTCTGGAAGGTCGCCACATTTGTGAAGATCTGCGACAAAACACAGGTAGATAATCATCCTTCAGAAGTCTCACTTTCTTCCCATGTCATTGTAGAATTCCAAAATTGTTCTAACGGTTGATAGCATCGTATGTCATGACTCCAGAAAACCTGTTCCTGGACCCCTACCGACATCTCTGTTCATCACTTGCATTGATGCATTACTCCCGTGGTACTGACACTGTTAATCTGTCACTCTTGTTTCAGGCATCCATGCCCAGCTGTATGAAAAATGCTCACGTTATGCCCATCCTGAAGAAGCGTAATTTGGAAGTTGACATCTAAAGAACTATCGGCCAGTCATCTTCTGTCTTTTCTCTCTATGTCTTGAGATGTGTGCCTTCTGCGTTCAACTACAACTCACTACAATTTTCTTTGATCATTACCATTTACCCTCACCATTCCAGTCCCCCGCTTATCGCCCACTTGCCTCCCCAGCATTGAGACTTCGCTTCTAAAAGTGCACGATGACCTTCTAAGGGCTGCAGACAATCTTCAAGAAATTCGGTTTCTCATTCTATCGGCTTATGACCCCGTTCGTTTACATCACCATCGATCACGCCTTTTTTGGTTGTCATCGCTTGCAAATCCAGGTTCGGAATAGGTGGTACTGTCGTCAATGGTTCTCGTCCTACTTAATGAAAGAACCAGGCTTGCGTATAGGATCGCCAGTGCCGATCGCGCGCTCCTCCGCGTTCCTTAATTTTGATTAACCCGCGCGATTCACAGCGCTCCTAAAAAATACCTACGTGCATTGCTTTCCTTGTATCCCACGGGAGACAACGGACGCGCCCCCGGGAAACCCGCGGGGCGCTCAGTACTGCCACGTACTGTCGCACCATACATCCAACATCGTAATCAGAATCTTCTCATTTATTCACTTACCCCACATGGACTATGCACCCACACCCCCTTGCCACGTCGAGCTTCTGGCATTAACACAAATGCGGGTTGGCCACCCCACCTCGTCCGTCTCTTTTTGCCAGGCTAATTGTCTAGTTCCGTCGGTTTTTGGCTCAAGATTTTGCCCAACAATCGTTCCTAGTAGCATTTTTTCTGGCTTTCTATCATCTTTTTTTTTCTTCCTTGCTTCTTACTTTGGCTGGAATTTGTAGCGTTTTTCGTGACCTTCGATTCAAGTATCTCTCTCTTCACTTAACGTGACAGTTTGAATGGTTTTTAGTCTCTCTCTAAACGCCGTTCCCTCCTGCGCTGGGGGCGTTACCTAGTTTTGCCTACCTAGCTGTAGTGTTTTGCGTAACTGCAGACTAGCCTAACACGAACACGGTACCGGCCTATCGCCTGGACCGCGCGGCTTCTTTGGTCTTTCGGGTTTCATTCCGAGGGCCTACCCCTCTACCTCCCTCCCCGTCCCCCCTGCCCTGCCCCTTGGGTTCCCGTTCCCTTCCCTTCCCCGGGGTTTTGGGGACCTTTTAGGCCCGCCCTTTTTCGTTGTTTGGCCTCGCTCGCAGCGGGCGGCGGCGCGAGAGAGAATTTTCGCTCAAAAGAGCTCCGCTCGGGGGTAATTCCCTCGGGGGACTGCGTCCCCGAATCGGTCGCTTGTGTCATTCTCCGTAATTTCTTGATTTTTCTACGGATGAAGCTTCCAAAATCTTCGTGTAGCGTAACAAGATTTTTGGCCCGTGGGCGGCTTTATTTTGTATCACGTAACTTCCTTTTCTTCCACGGAAATTCCAGCACGCTCATTGTGCTGTGGTCGTCATGCATCACAACCGAGCCTTGGATACCGCGGACGTTCCGTGGCTCTGTGGGCCGTCGTTAATTACCCACCGCGGTCGTTAGGGGTTATCCGAGCCTTGGATACCGAATGTCCCGGTGGCTTCGTGGAGGCCGGGGTTAATTGCCGCGGGGGCCCGGTGTGGATGATTCGTGGTTCCCGTATAACCGGGTGTGCCGTGGCTCAACGGTCCCTGGGGAATCATACCACACTCAGGCCTGTGATTCAGGATACCGAAACACTGGTAGTTACCAGCGGACTTCAACAACCATCATCGGACGACCAGATGCCGTCCACACGCACCTCCAACACCGGGCCACTTCATGGTCACAGCCCAACGGCTACGGGAGAAGGATCACACCAGTCCAGACGACGTCCGGCGGGACCCCCGCCCCAGGAAGATCTAGAGATCGGGCAGCCTTTGTCCAGCGCCGCGGAGCGCGAGCCCCCGGAGAGACCGTCTGGCCGGTGCGCTCGCATATAGGCTCTTAGGCCCCCAGGGGGAATCTCCTCCCGGTCGCCTGTCTGCGCTTGGGCCCCTCTGCGGGCTGGACCAGCCCTCCTCCGCCGCGGCATTCCCCCGTCGGTGGAGCTGGGCGACGGCTTGGCCCGGCGGGCCCTGCTTTCTGGATAGCCCAAAGCCTCCCACCACGGCTCGGAAGAGCCGGCCGAGCCGACCCACGGCTCGGTAGAGCCGACCACGGCTCGGTAGAGCCGACCCACGTCTCGGTGGAGCCGACCCACGGCTCGGATGAGCCGACCCCGGCTCGGACCAGCTGCCATCCGCCCCATCGGCGCGGTAGAGCCTACCCACGCTTGGTAGAGCCGACCCACGGCTCTGTGGAAGCCGGGCCACGGCTCGGTAGAGCCGACCCACGGCTTCGGTGGAGCCGGGGGGCCACGCTCTGGGAGCCGGGCCACGACTCGGAAGAGCCGGCCCACGTCGGAAAGAGCCGCCCAACGGCTCGACAAGCTGTCCCAACGGCCTCGGCAGAGCCCGGGGCCACGGCTCGTGGAGCCGGCCACGGCTCGGAAGAGCCTTGCCAGCAACCGGCTCAGAAAAGCCGGCCCACGGCTCGAAAAAGCCGGCCCACGGCTAGGAAGAGCCGGCCATGGCTCGGCCTAGCCGACCCGACCCACGGCTCGGCTCAGTGGGATTACGGCTCGGTAGAGCCGACCCACGGCTTGGTAGATCCGAACTGGGTCCACGCCAGGCCCCTCCGCTACCACGGCTTGGCCGAGCGACCAGCGGCTCGTTAGAGCCGGCTAAACGGCTCGAAGGGCCGTCCCACAGGCTCGGAAAAGCCGGACCACGGCTCGGCCGATCCGGCCCACGGCTCGTAAGAGCCGGCCCACGGCTAGGAAGAGCCGGCCCACGGCTCGGCTGAGGGGACGCGGCTCAGTAGATGCCGATCCACACTCGCGTAGCCTGGCCACGGCTGAAGCCGGCCCCGCTCGGTATTGCCGGTCTATATTACTCGGCAGGGCCGACCCACCGGCTTGACAAAGGCGACCACGGCTCGTAAGAGCCGGGCCACGGCTTGGCAGAGCCTAATCCACAGCCAGACAGCGCCGACCCATGGCTCGTTAGAATTCCGTTGTCCAGCTCGGCATGGGCCGACCACGCTTGGCAGAACCTACCCCGGCTTGCGAGCCTACCCATGGCTCGGTAGATTCCGGCCCACTGCTCGGTGGTAGCCGTCCATGACTCGGTAGAGCCACCCGCGGTGCAGCAGAAGCTCGGCCCATGCTCGGCATAGCCGACCCATGGCTGGGCAGAGCCGACCTGCGGCTTCGGCAGGCCTTCATAATGTCCTCTACGGGGTCCCGCCGACCCAAGACCGCGACCTCGGGCGACCTCACCCGGCGGCTTTCGGCTCGGCGATCCACGTAAAACTGGCCCTCGCTCCGCGGCTCGACATGGCCGACCCGCGCTCAGTTGTGCTGGCCCTCAGGGCCTGTCCACGGCTCGGTAAGGCTGCCGACCCGCGGCTCGGCTAGGGCCGGCCCTGAAATCGTATAGCGGGTCACGGGTCAGTAGAGCCGGTCGCGGCGCTCAAGCCGGCTCGCGGGGCCCGCGACTTTGCTAGATCCGGCCCACCGCCCGAAAGGACCCAACCCGCGGGAGAAGCGGATCACGCTCGGAAAACGCGATTGGGGCACAGTTGAGGACTGGACGCGCGGCTCGGAACACAATTGGAGGGTGAGTATGTTGGCCTGCCTTGACCATGGCCTGTCGGAAGCCAGGCCCAGCTGGAATCACCCGGCAACGGTCCGTGCACAGCGGCATGCCGTCGGCCAACGGGCCTCGCCGAAGGCGAAACCTGGATGTCTCCCCGGATCGTCCCCGATTGTGCATCGCCTTGTTTCCAGGTGCATCACGGTTCCGCGGCTCGGCAGTTCGCCTGGCCTCCCTCCACCCGCCAAGGCTGTACCCAACCGCGAGTGAACATCGGGGACGGAGACGGGAGCAGCGTCCTCGGTCCGACTATCCGAGCTGGAGCCAACCAACCAGCTCGCGGCCCCGGCTGGCCGTCCTCTCCAGTCTCTTCTTCGTCAACCGCTGACCGACCCCGCTTTGCGGGCTGACGCCTTCGTAGTCACAGGAGGAAGCGGCGTAGGCGCAGGTCCCCCGGCCGGTATCCTGCGTCACTCGTCTCCTCGATGGGAGCGCTCTGCTGGGACCGGCTGCAGGAGAGCCTTGGGTATTTCCCACAACAACAACGCACAGCGTAGTTCCCACAGCAATCCTACCTCTGGGCTGTCCCCGCTGGCCGTTTTTTGCCAGCAGTCCTCCCGTTTTCCCCTTCCTCATCTCGCACCCGCGTTTGCGGACCCGTCCGGGGTACATCGACAGCCAGACCGCCCTCTTGTTCTCAACGCAGCTCCTGCTGCGGGAACTAGACTCCCCCATTCCGTTGATGCGCGTAATGCATTGTGCGCAGGGCTAGTGGCTATCCGCGGTTGTGCCGCGTTCAGAAATCAGCGCCGAATAGCTCGTTTTCCTTCTTGATTCTGACTGTCAGCCTGTTTTATTGTGGGGTTCCCCCCCCCCTCCGGCGCAGGCTTGGGACGGGCTGATCGCGGGGCGAGCGGGTGCGGCCCGGCTCCGCGCGCCTGGACTCCCCCTCCTCCGGGAGGGGGACGGTGCCGCGCGAGCGGGTTTTTCGGCTGCCTCCGCGGTTTCGGCGCAGCGAATGTTCTGGCGAGCTCTTCCGCGAGGTGACCTCGGCAGTGATCTCCGTTAAGCACCGCGGATGTTTGGGCTCTCCACGACTGATGTTGATTAGTCCGCCAGGCCTTCGAGCTCACGCGACGGCCCTCCACGCGCAAGCGCGCAGCATCGACCCTAGAGATGCCACTTAACCATAGTTAACCTGCCGGTGGAGGAGACTGTAACGCACCTTCCCTGTGGGCATGGGTCGGTGGGGTCACCTGAGACCTCCGGGCAGTTCCCCCTCCTACGAGAGCGTCGACATCGAGCCACTGCCCACCGTCAGACCACCGATAGTCCGCTCGTTCAGCTAACTCGGCCTAGCGCGAGGGTCCCAGGCCCTACATCGCTCTTAACCTTTGGCGCCTGCGGTGGCTGAGCGTTTTCGGTGGAGTTCTTGCGGTATTAGGCCCCGTCCCTTCCCGCGAAACTTGGGGGGCTGCGTCCACCGTTTGGTCGTCGGCGGGAACTGTGGCTCCCACCGAGAAAATCACTTCCCTCCTGACGGCTCCGCTCGACCTCCAGGTCACCGCTCCCCGGTGGCCCGGGGGCTACATTGCTTTGTGACTCGGGCTTCGCGTCGCCGGAACTCGTGGCTCCGAGAGTCCAGCTCTTGGCCGCGCGGCTCCGGCTACATTGCTCCGGTTTTTGTAGGCCCCGGGCTTCATGGCTACCGGGCTTTGTGCTCCTCTACTCTGGAAATCCGGGCCTGCATCGGGTACCGGACCTCCGTATTTTGGGGCCCCGCGACCAGGCTTTGTTGGCCCGCGGCTTCGTGTTCCGCGACTCCGGGCTTTCTGCCTCCTGGCTTCGTGGCTCCGCGGCTCAGGGCTTTATGAACTCGGCTCTGCAGCCTCCGGGCTCCGTGGCTCCGGGCTTCATGACTCCGGCCCCGCAGCTCCGGGCCCCGCGCTTCATGCCTCCGCGGCTCCGGCCTCCGGACCTGTCCTTTTCAGGCTATGGGTCCCAGGTGCCGGTGCTGCGAGGAAGCTTCGGTCTCCCCGCTGCTCCAAGCCTCAGCGGTTTCCGTCCTTCTGGGTTCTGGCCTCTGGACCTGTGGCCCAGGCTTGTGGCCTCATGTGCCGCAGCTGCGGGACCCGCAGCTCTCAGGCCTCCGGTCCCTTTGTCGCCTTGTCGTCCGCCGGCTATGTGGCATCAGGTCCGCATCTGCGGGCTCCGCAGCTCCGGCCCTCCACGCTTTCGGCCATCCGCCGCGGTTTTGGCCCTCCGGACTTCGGGCCCAGGCTCTTTTTGTCCCTCAGTGCCGCAGCTGCGGGCCTCCGCGTCCCTGGACTCTGCGTCTAACCTCCGTGGCTTCGCGGTTTCGGGCCGCCGCTTTCCGGTTTACGCGGTCCGGCCTCCGCTTTTACGCGGCCCCGGCCTCCTCCTTTTTCGGTTCCCGCGGCTCCGGCCTTTGCGGTTCCGGGGCTCTGTCCGGCCTACACGGGGGCTCCGGCCTACGCGGTTTCCCGCCGTTTTCTGGGGTCCCACGGTTCCCGCCTCCGCTCCCCGGGTTTTCTGCGGCTCCGGCCTCTGCGGTCCGCGGCTTCCGGCCTCTGGGTTACTCGGTTCTGGCCTCCCCGCCTTCCCGGTTTTCCGCGGCCCCAGCCTTTGCGGTTCCGCGGCTCGGGCTTATGCGGTTCCGGGCTCCGGTCTCTGCGGTTTCGCGGTTCCGCCTTTGCGGATCTCCCGACCATCCGGCTTTCCGGTCCCCGCGGCCCTGGCCTCCACCTTTTCCTCCCGCCCTCGGTTCCGCGGCCTCTCGTTTCGGTTCCCGCGGTTCTGGCTTTTCCGAGCGCCCCGGTCCTCTCCGATTTTCCGGTTTCTCGGCCTAGGCGATTCCCGAACCTACGGGTTTTCCCGCGGATCCGCATCTGGCAAACGGTGACCCACAGTCCCGACAGGAGCGCCTTCCGTCGTAGATGCCTTTTCTCTTCCGCGCCTTGATACGACCCAGCTGACTCTGGGGCAGTCACCACACCACTGTTTCTTGGTCGGGGCTCCCACATGTCACTGAACCCTTCATTACGGTCGGCCACCCATCATCCTACCAGGTGATGGCCCTCACTCACCGCCTCCGGGTTCCCTTTGCTAGTCTGGTGCATAGTCAATGTGGATTAAGTTTATATGAGATGATTCACCAAAAAGAAACCGGTTGGGAAATCTGTGAATTTCTGCATGATATACCCCACCATGGGACGTTCCCTGCCCTTCCTTCCCCGCTTCCGCGCCATCACTGCGTCACCACCCTTCGGGCTCCGAGCCCTCTCCCGGGTTGATGCCTAGCCTGGAAAAAAGTGAAGGTCGATGGGTGCCAACCCGCATTTGTGTAATTGCCAAAGGCTCGACGTGGCAGGGGGTGGGTGGCATAGTCCATGTGGGTAAGTATTCATAAATTCACAATTCCCAAACCTGTTCTGTTTTGTGTCTGCTCTGAAACACGTGCAAGCGGTAGCGGCTCATGCCCGCCAGAGCGGTATGGTATGCCTCAACGTCTGATCCACGTGTGCAGGCACACTAGCAACACTCCACATCACGTAACAAGCCTTTCCATTGGCTCGATTCATAAATACGGTCGTCTGTGTCCCGAGAGACCGAGACGACCATAATTTCTTCGGACACCACAGAACTTTAAAGTTGTTGCCCGACGGACAACCATTTTCCTCCTTCACAAATATTTTTGTATGATAATGCTCCCTTCTAAAACATTGATCTCCCACCTGATTAGTCTTTTGTTTGACATTTTCACAAATCACAAAATTCATTCTAAATTCGTCACCTTTTCACATCGTCACAATTTTCTTTACGGGATGAACGTAACGGCTAGCGCGAAGGCGCTGGCCGGCTCGCTGCACGCCCATATCACAACCGGATGCAGTGAATTTTAACGGTGCTTTGTATTTGATACACTGTTGCTGATAGGTATTGTTGACATCGATCATGGCATGCACACGATGTACCGATGTTTACAGTACATCGTCCACTAGCCGGCTGGGAAAACAACTGTCACTACATGATCTATGCACGACATATGGGCATTATTTTTCGATTTTACTGAAAATTTCCTAACGTTGATATTTCGCAGAATGGTACATTTTTAGTTATAATACATACATATTATACCCTGTGTTTCTAGTACAAATCACTGAAAAATACGTTAAAAACATCATTCTGAATTCTTCCAAAAATATAAAATGATCTAACCGAAGACAAAATGGGTTCATGTCACTGCAATTCACCTAAGTTTGCAGCACATCTTTGCGTTCCGTCTTCAGACGGTGGATTTATTTTTTAGGCTAACGGGGTCCCCTGTATCAAAATGATAGCAAATTCAAACAGTTTAGGCTTTGTTCTGTCCTGTGAACAGAAAATAGGCCTAGATAGTTTGAGGCTTCCCTATAACCCCATGATCTGATATTTTTCCTACAAATCAAATCATTCCCCAAAGAATAATTTATGGATCATAATAAAAATTGCAGATATCAAAATGTGCTTTCGCGGGATGGGAGAACTTTTTCCGTGTTACCGAATTTGGAAGTCCCCAAGGCCCAAACAATACTTTTATGTGGGGGCCTATGTAGGACTATGCATGTCAAGTTTGTAATAGATCTCAATAAGAACAGCAGTACGCACCAGTGTGAACACATGTATTTTGGTCAATCTATTTTATCATTACATACAAGGCAAGGATTCTGACAACCAATTGCTAGTTCTCTTACGTATCAAATTGTGCTACATTACATGTAGCTCAGACTGTCAAAGGCCAATAACGTTGTTATCAAATCGTCCCTTTACTTCGAAAGTTTTTTGTGAGGTGAACAGGGGGACGGGAGGGATGAAGACATGGGAGGGTGGGAAGGAGAGGGAGGGAAGGGGGAAGGGGGTCATGGGAAAGGAGGGGAAGGAAAGGGGACATGAGGCCATGGGCTCCTCAAAAAAAATTCAAATATGCCTTATCATGGAGAGGCACAACACGACAAGAATTGTGGCCTAGGGAGAACGAGAGAAGAAGCAGGAAACAAAAACAAGGGGAAGAAGGGGAGCGTAGAGACCTGCAAACACAATCGGAAATCAACAATGACTGATAGATTGCTATGCATGCATCATCAATAGGTTAAAATTCTAACCCTAACCAATGGGCCTACTCTGCATAATTTGAGAGATAATCCAATTCTCTCCTGAGACCTCCAGGAAGCAAATGTGGCCTAAGTGTTTCTGACATATTATAATGCCATAAGGAGAGCATATGATCCACCCTACAGTCCCCAGGAGAGCATTTTCAGGTGCTCTCCTGGATTTTCTAACAAGAACGCAACAATGCGTAGTGATTTCATTGCCATATTTTGGTTTATGTCCATACGCCCACTTCCGATGAACGATGCAGATGCCCTATAACATTATAAGGGTCAATGTCTACAGTTTGTAATTTGGAATACCACCACTCCACTGTCCCGGCCATGTATAATTTGGTTTGGGAAATCCGGTCATACGAGAAGGAAGAGGGTGGGTAACTACGGGTGATAGTCTCTACTGTCATAGGAGTTAACTATAAAAGGAAAAACTCACTACAAGCTATTATCATCTCCCTGCCCGTACCTACCCTACAAGTACAGTGGCAGTGATGAAATAATGCTGCCATAAAGATGCAAGTTTGGGGCAATAATAGAAATGTGGATTGATGTCATTGCTTTTTGCAAAACGTTACGTGTGAAAAATCTGCCAAATGGGCAACATTCCATTATTTGGGGAAAAGGCTGCCATCTCTAGTTGGGTCTCTAATTGACTGATGATACAGCTGACTAAACACAGTGTCCACTGTTTAGTCCACTTTGGCTATAATTGCGGGGGCGACTCTAATAATCTTTGCTTTATATATCACTTCCCTTCGCGTGAATCAAGCCGATGTGTCAAGCAAGAGTGCATTCATCTACGCCTTGGCTAGGTAGGCCACAATCACAAACAAAAGTAAATGCACAAAACTACACCTCATTCCGCTTTGCAATGCTGGCACAGTGTCCCATTGTGGGTATGTCCCCATTGTGACATTGTTTTGCTTCAGTAACTTTTGCAAGATAAACTCATGGATTCCAAGTTTTTCACCATTATCAAGTCCCTCCCTGATTTTAGGCCACCGACTTGAGTCCAAAAAGGATCCGTTCAGGGATAGGCAAAGTTTTTATCCCAACAATAATTGGGTGATAAGACACCTTTGCAAATAACTACCCTTAAGATATCATTAAATTCTACCTTCCCATAACTAAACCCTCCGGCTCACCACTGTTGAAAGGGCTTTAAAAGGAAGTGGTTTTGGTGTCAGTGGCAAATCCACAGGTCAGGTAATTACCCATATTTGCTAAAACTGTCTGGAGGGGATGACACTTGTCACAGTAGAATAGGTAATCATAGTTGTCTAACTGACCGCTGCTATATTGTGATCTGGAAGACGAGTATTTGTACCCAGGAAATTCCCCAAACTCATCACTTCAAAGTTGTGGTGTTGACAAATCCTGATTATGGTGTTTACAGTAAATCAGGTCCTACATTGGATCTTGGCTTGGACAGATGTTTTTATTGCCATTCCTGTGGGAATAATGGTAAACTTGAAGTAGGCATTTCTGTGTTTCAGTAGGGCAACTGCTTCAAAAACACTTGAATTTGATAATTGGAAGCTAAACCATATATAACAGGCACCAGGTTGTAGTAGCCAGACAACAAAATTTTCCATTATGAACCCTCTGAAATATTTTGTGCAGACTGAGATATACGGGTTTTCCTATGTATGACCTCAATTGACCTTGACCTGGAACAACAAACACTACGGTTCATCCTCATCATATGTATAAACACACTCATTTGAAACTCTGTACAGATGTCATTGCGCACCTCTAATTATCCACATTTCAGTGTTTTAGACTGTCTTTACCTTCCACATTTGTTGAGTGAGCTTGGTGATGGAGTATCGTAGTATGGCATTGCAATTGACCTTTTTGTTTATCTTAACACAAGCATCCGGCCAATCACACAAATTAAACACTCAAGGTTCCACCATGCAAAAGGTCAGTGAGGTCAAGAGGTCAAACTAGGTCAATTGGTCACCAATGTTTTTCGTAAGACAAACAAACTTTCTATTGGTGATACAAATCCCACAAAACGTTTCGTTGTCAAGATGTATGACGATTCGCCAAATTTATTCACATTTCCGTAATTTCGGCTGATTTCACCTTTCATTTCGGCCGTGAGATAGCGCGTCATGGAGTATCCAAGTATGGTAGGTAAATTGACTTTTTTGTTTGTCTTAACAAGAGCTCTGACCATTGCAAAAACTTAGCACTCACGGTCCCTAGGTGAAGAGGTCAAATGAGGTCAAAAGTCACATAAGGTCAAAGTAGGTCACCGAATGTATCCACCAGACGAACAAAACTTTCCATTACGGCAGTCCTCCAAAATGTTTCTTTGCGAGATATATGACGATTGCCATATGGTGACCTTGAAGGACCTTGACCTGACGGAAAATAATAAGGGATCATCCTCACCGACAGTTCTACCCACCTACCGATTTGAACTTGATAGATGCTGGCGTCGTTAAGCAATTATCGTGCTGACAAGCTTTTTGAACTTTGCCCTCTCATGACCATGATGACCTTGAATATCACCCCAACACAATAGGGGTCATCCTCACCATATATCAACCCACCTACCAAGTTTGAACTTCATACCTCCGTGCGTTCGTCAGATATCGTGCTGACAAGGGGTGTCACACACACCCACATCACACAGACGCACACACACACACACACATACGCCCAAACTTGATTACATAGATTCATTTTGCCTTCGCACTGAATCAAATCAAGGCCTGAGACCAACATGTTGTGATTAATGGCTGTGGAGTCTCCGCCCCCATGGCCTGCGTTATGTGTCCCCCCGGGATAGTCCTTGGTCCCCTCCTGTATACTGTCTACACCAGCCCTATCAGGACTCATCTGTTCACGACCTGTAACCACATGATCTATGCTGATTATACGCAGTTGTACCTCCTCTATCAATCATCTGATCGATCATCTGCTATCAGTAGACTTTCAAGAAATGCCATATCCGCGGGCTGCTTTAAATAAGCTTAAAATAAATGACTCCAAGACCCAGTCATTCCATATCACCCCAGACACCTGAGTACCTACCACTTCCCCACTAGCGCGTTGGGAATTCACTTATCCAGCCCTGTCATTCTCCAGAAACCTTGGAGTTTTCAGTTGATCATCATCTATAGGAGGCAAAACAAGCAAATTGTGGACACGAGAGAAAGAGAGAACAAGGAAAAAACAAGGGGGAAAGAAGGGAGAGGAGAGACCTGCAAACAAAATAAAAATAAACAAGACTGCTAAGAATTGGCTATGCAGCATCATCCATAGGTTGAAAATTTCTTCTAACATACCAATGGGCCCTACTCTGCATAATTTGAAGATACAATTGCTCTCCTGAGACCTCCAGAGACAAAATGGGCCTAAGTGTTTCTGACATATTAAAATGCATCAGAGAGCTATGAGCACCCCCTAAGTCCCCAGGAGAGCATTTCAGTGCTGCTCCTTGGATTTTCTAACAGAACGCAAGCATGCGTAGTGATTCATTGGCATATATTTGGTTTTATGTCACTAATCCCAATTCCTGATGAATGATGGCAGATGCCCTATAACAGTATAGGGTCAATGTCTACAGTTTGTTTTGGATACCTCCACACTCCACTGTCCCGCCATGTATAACTTGGGTTTGGGAAATCCGGTCGTCAATACTAGAATTAAGAGGTGGGTACCTACTGGTGTATTCTCTACCTGTCATAAGGAAGTTAACTATAAAAGGGGAAAAAGGTAAAACACATAACTACAAGCTATTATCATCCCACTGCAAGTACCTACCCTACCAGACATGGCCGTGATGAAATAATGGCTGCCATAAAGATGGCAAGTTGGTGGAATAATAGAAAAGGGGATGGAGGGCATGGCCTACTTTTGGCAAAAGTTACTGTGTGAAAAATCATTCCATGGGCACATTCCAAGTATTTGGGGGAGAAAGGCTGCCATCTCTAATTGGTCTCTAATTGACTGATGATCCGCTGACTACACAGTGTCCAACTTTTTATTCCCTGTGGGCTAGAAGTACGGTGCGACTCTAATAAGCTTTGCTTTAAATATCACTTCCCTTCGCGTGAATCAAGCCGATGTGTCAAGCAAGAGTGCATTCATCTACGCCTTGGCTAGGTAGGCCACAATCACAAACAAAAGTAAATGCACAAAACTACACCTCATTCCGCTTTGCAATGCTGGCACAGTGTCCCATTGTGGGTATGTCCCCATTGTGACATTGTTTTGCTTCAGTAACTTTTGCAAGATAAACTCATGGATTCCAAGTTTTTCACCATTATCAAGTCCCTCCCTGATTTTAGGCCACCGACTTGAGTCCAAAAAGGATCCGTTCAGGGATAGGCAAAGTTTTTATCCCAACAATAATTGGGTGATAAGACACCTTTGCAAATAACTACCCTTAAGATATCATTAAATTCTACCTTCCCATAACTAAACCCTCCGGCTCACCACTGTTGAAAGGGCTTTAAAAGGAAGTGGTTTTGGTGTCAGTGGCAAATCCACAGGTCAGGTAATTACCCATATTTGCTAAAACTGTCTGGAGGGGATGACACTTGTCACAGTAGAATAGGTAATCATAGTTGTCTAACTGACCGCTGCTATATTGTGATCTGGAAGACGAGTATTTGTACCCAGGAAATTCCCCAAACTCATCACTTCAAAGTTGTGGTGTTGACAAATCCTGATTATGGTGTTTACAGTAAATCAGGTCCTACATTGGATCTTGGCTTGGACAGATGTTTTTATTGCCATTCCTGTGGGAATAATGGTAAACTTGAAGTAGGCATTTCTGTGTTTCAGTAGGGCAACTGCTTCAAAAACACTTGAATTTGATAATTGGAAGCTAAACCATATATAACAGGCACCAGGTTGTAGTAGCCAGACAACAAAATTTTCCCATTATGAACCCTCTGAAATATTTTGTGCAGACTGAGATATACGGGTTTTCCTATGTATGACCTCAATTGACCTTGACCTGGAACAACAAACACTACGGTTCATCCTCATCATATGTATAAACACACTCATTTGAAACTCTGTACAGATGTCATTGCGCACCTCTAATTATCCACATTTCAGTGTTTTAGACTGTCTTTACCTTCCACATTTGTTGAGTGAGCTTGGTGATGGAGTATCGTAGTATGGCATTGCAATTGACCTTTTTGTTTATCTTAACACAAGCATCCGGCCAATCACACAAATTAAACACTCAAGGTTCCACCATGCAAAAGGTCAGTGAGGTCAAGAGGTCAAACTAGGTCAATTGGTCACCAATGTTTTTCGTAAGACAAACAAACTTTCTATTGGTGATACAAATCCCACAAAACGTTTCGTTGTCAAGATGTATGACGATTCGCCAAATTTATTCACATTTCCGTAATTTCGGCTGATTTCACCTTTCATTTCGGCCGTGAGATAGCGCGTCATGGAGTATCCAAGTATGGTAGGTAAATTGACTTTTTTGTTTGTCTTAACAAGAGCTCTGACCATTGCAAAAACTTAGCACTCACGGTCCCTAGGTGAAGAGGTCAAATGAGGTCAAAAGTCACATAAGGTCAAAGTAGGTCACCGAATGTATCCACCAGACGAACAAAACTTTCCATTACGGCAGTCCTCCAAAATGTTTCTTTGCGAGATATATGACGATTGCCATATGGTGACCTTGAAGGACCTTGACCTGACGGAAAATAATAAGGGATCATCCTCACCGACAGTTCTACCCACCTACCGATTTGAACTTGATAGATGCTGGCGTCGTTAAGCAATTATCGTGCTGACAAGCTTTTTGAACTTTGCCCTCTCATGACCATGATGACCTTGAATATCACCCCAACACAATAGGGGTCATCCTCACCATATATCAACCCACCTACCAAGTTTGAACTTCATACCTCCGTGCGTTCGTCAGATATCGTGCTGACAAGGGGTGTCACACACACCCACATCACACAGACGCACACACACACACACACATACGCCCAAACTTGATTACATAGATTCATTTTGCCTTCGCACTGAATCAAATCAAGGCCTGAGACCAACATGTTGTGATTAATGGCTGTGGAGTCTCCGCCCCCATGGCCTGCGTTATGTGTCCCCCCGGGATAGTCCTTGGTCCCCTCCTGTATACTGTCTACACCAGCCCTATCAGGACTCATCTGTTCACGACCTGTAACCACATGATCTATGCTGATTATACGCAGTTGTACCTCCTCTATCAATCATCTGATCGATCATCTGCTATCAGTAGACTTTCAAGAAATGCCATATCCGCGGGCTGCTTTAAATAAGCTTAAAATAAATGACTCCAAGACCCAGTCATTCCATATCACCCCAGACACCTGAGTACCTACCACTTCCCCACTAGCGCGTTGGGAATTCACTTATCCAGCCCTGTCATTCTCCAGAAACCTTGGAGTTTTCAGTTGATCATCATCTATAAAGCTAGCTCATGCTAGCTCATGCTTTTGTCCCGTTTAGACTTCTGTGATAGCTTACTCGCTGGTTCCCCTTTTGTCAGAACTTGGTAACTCTAGCATAATCAGAAGCAGCGGCCATAATTGTCACTTTATAAGCCCAGGCAGCCATCACTCCTCCTGCGCAATCTTCATTGGCTGTTTTGGTTCCCCCAAGTGCCGCTTGAATTTCCTTCACCTGTTTTGCTTGTCAGTTTAAGATCACACGGTGATTCCCCGCTGGTCTACACCGCAACTCACTCCCCTAGTCTCAGCTCTTCAAGAGAAAGCTGAACTCCTCTGTTCATGCTTCACTCCTGATTTCCTTCTCTTCTCATTGTAAAGCGCTTTTGAGGCATTGCATTAGGCACTATTATAAGCACTACTTTATTATTATTATTATGTCTACAATTCAGTATGTGAAAAGAAGACTGTCATTGGTATACGTACATCTAGCAAGTGCGCCAAAGCCAAATCACAATTCTCAGATTGTCAGTGGAAAAAGCATAGGAGTCTAATAGGTATTGGTATCAGACTGTGGGCTCATATTATATCAACTGGCGAAGACATGTCAGCGATACCTGTTACGATTTGAAGAGAAACAAAAAACGAAGTCGAACTGTCTGGTTCTGCGGACTGCAAGATGCATGTGGCGAATATACTTGCATGTTCTTCAATATTCACATTGCTTGTTTGTTTCACATTTATTTGAACTTTACTGACATCAGTCATAACCTTAGATGACTGGGAACATGTCTACACATGCCTAATATTGTGCTATCATTGACCCATCACAAAGTACCCGCACAACCAATTCCTAGGCTGTATATGTCTATTGTACCCAACAAAGCCAAAGCTGTAGGTGTACCCAGCACAACTCATTCCTAGGCCGTAGCAGTAACAGGTAAACACACTTGATCCACAAGGGCTAACCCCACTGCAACATGTCTATTTATCTCTAGCATTCTACCACCAGTGTCCTTAAGTATAGAGCGTTATCAGTGAATTGCCGGGGTTAGGTCATAATCTACGTTTGTACTGCCACTAATACTACAAAAATTGTTGAGTATCATACAAGTTATACAGTAGGACATGAATTTGGAATGAGAATTTTGGCAGCAGTCCCATGGGCCGTATCACGAACTTTTGCGAAAATACTTTGCGTACGCAATAAACTTACGAAGTTTGTACGGCAACGTCGTAAATCGTATGCCTCAAGCATTCTGACTTCAGTTCGTAAGGGACAAACGTAGCGTTAGATGATTTTTGCGTAACCAATCGAAGCCCCTCGTACAAAGCTAGAACACCGATTTTTAGCTCAAAAACCAGCATGTGGTTGAGCTATTGAATCTATTTCCCTTACTTACTCAACTTACCCCATATTGCACTTTGCACCCCCCCGCGCCATTGAACATCTGGCAACTGTTACAGTAGTCCTGGCTGGCAACCCTACGTCCTTGCTTATTGGCCAGTTTGAACGTTTAAGTTCATAATCATCTTGGATAAGAATTTCATCGTTTTTATCGCCGAAAATCACCATCTGCTTTCATCGACATTCAGAATCTTCTAGGAGGCATTCTTCTTCCGACGTGTTCGATAGATAGGTTTATCATGAAGAGTTGCGTGATATGGTGTGGATTTATTTACCGGCTCGTCCCGTGTTTGCGTAAGTCCATATTTAGCCGAGCGGCTCAGAGCACAATAGGGTTGTGCATGGCCTTCCCCGTAGGCCGACCACGCGGGTGTGTTGGGCTCATAGTGTGTTAGGTCAGTAGGCGCTGGATGTTGTCCGGGTGCTTTACCTAGCTGAGCCCCCCCCCACCCTCCTCTCCCTCCCTCCATCCACCTCCTTGGGTTTTTTCCCCTTCCCGCCCTGTCCCCTTTCTACCGGGGGGTGGTGTGTCTCTCCGCGCGCGGCGCTAGGGAATGTTACGCAAGCGGGTGAGAGCGGGTGTTTTGTTTTTTTTTTGGGGTAATGGCGGGATACTTTGTTCGTTAACTTAACTTGGAGTCTAAGTTAACACGTCTTATCGTGAGTTCGTTAACGGCCGATTACGTGTATTGTATAGTCTTATAGCAATACACTACGGTTAGGACATTTCGCATATACCTGTCGGAAGTGATTCCTTCCTGTGATATTGATTTTGCTATAACGTTCGTTATCGGCTGATGGGTTTGTATTCTTGTATAATTCTCTTGACTACTGCAATACACACTCGTGACTATGACCATTTCGCTTATCACTCGGAAGTGATTCACCAGTTGTGATATTGCTACCGGCGATGATTGCACAGGCTGGTATATTTTTTTTTCTTTTTTTTTGTCTTATACAGTATTACACCAGTATTATGACATGTCGCAGATCAGGCGGAAATGCTTCCTACTGGGATATCACTTGGTATACAGTTAGTTATCGGGCCCGAATGGGATGTCGTTACACCTCGGGCCGGGCCGGAGTCCGACAGGGAGGTCGGGGCCTGGCCCAGCCGGGTCGATCGAGGGGTGGTTGTTAACCTCGTGGACGGACCGGGGGTCCCGAAAAGCTAGGTCGGGGCCGGCACAGCAGGTCCGAAACGGGGGTGTCGTTACACTCGGGAGGCCCGGGGTAGTCCCGAAAAGCAAGGTCGGGGCCGGCCGGCGGTCCGATCGGGGTGTGGTTCCACATCGAAACGGCCCCGGAGGTCCCGACGGAGTGCGTTAGGGGGAACCGGTCCCGCGGCCGCGGATCCGGCGGGCCGGTACGGCTCAGGCATCAGACCAGCGCCAGGGAACAGGGATCCAGGGATCCAGGGGACAGGGATCGCTCAAGCCCTTACGGCACAGACTACATCGTCAACATATCCCCAGGAAGGTCTTGCTAGGATCGATAGCGGTAGGAAGAGAAGTTTTACATTGGATAGCCCAGCCACGAGCCCAGGGGCGATGTTTCAACTGTTTCGCCGGTTTTCAGACAGTTTAGAGCTGGCGACGTCCTGGGACGTACGGCTTGACGATCCTGGACCCTCCCGGCCTCCGCGTAGGGGAGGTTAGGCCGACGGCGGCCGCAGGAACTTCAGCTGTTGGGTTCCGGGCAAGAGGGGAGGAAGACGACAAGGACGCTCCCGATACCGAGATCTCTGGGTGTCTTCCGGGGGTACGAGGCAGTCTGTCCGAAAACAGCCGTAGCGCCGGAGTTCTCTCTTGGCAGGCATGCGGACTCAAGTGGAGCAGGTGTTCTACACCAAGGAGCGGCGAGGCTATTACCCGCCGAAAGTCCTCGGGGGTCGGATGGACTGCATCCTTGTTAGTGTGCCATTGATCCCCGATCAAACTAGAGCGAGACTTAGCGCTGGCGGTCGCTTTTGTCCGAGGGACGGTGTAAGGTCCCGCATCGCCAGGACTGTTCTCGGTCCTCTCCGAAATAGTTACTACGTTCGGGACAGCCTTCGCTACGCTGTCGCTATTCAAGTGACTCTATCGCGTGCGTTGGTCCGGTGGCCCTCCTCATCCCATGGCCAGTCTGTCAGATCGAGCGAGGGTGGCTCAAGGCCGCACGGACAGCGCATAGGGCCTGGTGACCAGCCCGTTCGATAAGAGTTGCCTTCAGTCAAACATCATCGAGGGCCAGGGCCTCCTCGCAGGATATTTCGAAGAAGTGCGCTAGCGGGACGAATAAATTAAGTCCTGAAGGGGCCGACGTGGAAGGAGTCTTCCCCAAGGTCTAGTCAGGACCGTAAAGCCTCCTCACCTAGACGAGGGAGCCGCTCGGGTCAGCGTCGGGGGTGCTGCGGCCGCCAGGAGCACCACACCTGCAAGAGTAGGATATCTGTAAAGAGAAATCAGCGGCTAGCGGAGGCCACTGATGGTGGGAGGACTCGAGGTTCGCAGGCGAAGGACTCTATCTAGCCTACCCCCCCCCCGGGCGGAAGGCCCCGGGGCGGAGTTTCATGCTCACTATCTAGCGACAGTACAAGCCGCTGCCCGGTGCCAGTCGAGGACCAGGGCCGTTATTCCGGTCGGGTCGGGCTGCCAAGCGTAATGCTTCCGTGGGAAAAACTAGCAGTTGGCTACCTTCACTCGGGTTCTTACCAGGCCCCACTCTCGCTCACCTCCGTAGCGGAGACTCTAGAGGGCTCGAGATACAAGACAGCTTACTGAAGATAGGTGGGGCTCAAACGACTGGAACGGCCGATATAACGGAGGAGTTTGGTGGCGGGACTACGTTGCTTGTAGGCCTACGACCTAGTAGCCAGGTCTCGCCCCCTCTCCCCTTTCCCTCTCCCTCCTAGCCGACGTTCGTTCTCTGCTGAGGTAGGTCTCGTCCGCTCTTATCCGTGGACCCTATTATTCTTTGGCGCAGTTATCACCTTCACGTCGCACGCGCTTTCCGAGCCGCAAGTTCGCTTGACGCGCCCGACCTGTACGTGAGGGACAGAACCAAGGCCCGTTTACGGAGCAAACCGGATCACCCCGAGTAGCCGTGCTCTCTGCAGCCGTTCTCGGCCGTCTTATCCGTGGACCCAATGGCTTACTTAGACGCAGTCATCACCTTCACGTCGGACGCGCGGTCCCACGGACGCCAGCACGATCTCTCGATCGACCCGCCCGGTCCGCTGAGAGACAGAACCACGGCCAGTTTATGGAGCAGCCGGCTCACCCCGGGTAGCGTGCTCTCTGCAGACGCCTGTGCCGTCTACTCCGTGGACCCCATGACTTACTCCAAGCAGTCATCACCTTCACGTCGGACGCTTTTTCCTGAAGTCAGCACTTTCGCTCGACCGACCCGCACCGTTCGCTGAGAGACGAACCGTGGCCATTTACGGAGCAAACCGGCCTTACCGAGGTAGCCGTGCTCCCTACAGCCGCGCCCTGTTATAGACCGGGCTAGGCCGGACCACGCTGACAGCGGAGTGCCACGGAGGTGGGGCGTTCCGTGTTCATACCGGGACTTGTCTCCTAGAGACTCCAGAGCGGGTCTGCCCTTCAGAGGCGTGAACCGCCTCTCCGGCCATTCCCGAAACCGGGTTCTGCTCTTCGGAACCGGTACGGCTCTCCAGAGCAGTGAGCCGTCTCTGCGGCCGTCTCGAGCCGTGTGGCGACCTCTTCCGACCCTCGGGGGCTGTGGTCGGACTTATCCGGCCCTCCTGATTTAGATGGGCTCTCCCGAGCCCATGGTCGGCCTTCCCGGTTTCCAGTACGGGGTTGACTATATCAGCCCGCCTGCGCCAGACGGGCTCTCCGGCCCGAGGGTTAGCCCCTACCGACCCCTACGAGGCCTTCGTCCCATCTCCGACTCTCACATGAGCCAGATAAACTCTCCAGAGACGCGGTTCCGATTACCCGTCTCTCTGGAGCCGCGGATCGACGCTTCAAGCCATCTGAAGCAAGTCCCGTGCGAAGTGGTGCGCTAGCCAGGGCTTGCATAGCGGAGCCCGACTCTTCCTGCCCTCCTGTGTGGAGATCGGCCATACAGAGACGAGGATCGGGACCCGCCGACTCACCCAGAGCAGTGTCAGGACTCTTCACTGCCCTCCCTGGGTGAGATCGCTCTACCGAGCCGAGGAACGAGCCTGCCGACTCCAGAGAGTGGTCACCACTATTCTGCGGCTCCATTGGGCATCGATCCCTGGGATTGGTTCACCCGGAGCTTCCATAGCCCGAGTCCGACTTCCCTGCCTCCTATGTGTGAGGTGGCCTACCGAGCAGGGATCAGGGCTGCGACTCTTTCTGCCATCCGGCGCAGATCGATCTCCCGAGCGTGGTGGGTCACCGTGTCAGGACGATTTAGGCCCTCCCGGGCCAGATTGGTACTCCAAAGCCTGCGTGCAGCCGCCGCAACTACCCTTGACATTCAAGCCAGGTCAGCTCTTCGAGGTGGTGGGTCGACCCCACGGCGGTCCGTGGGTCGGGTTCACACGTCAGAGTCTTACCTCTGCACCGTCGGAATTCTATCCACGGGTGAGCGTACAGGTGTGGGTGTCCGGTGCGGTCACGGCACTGGTACTGGTGAAAGAGAGACAGTTGTTCGTTAACGGTGAATCAAATTCTTCTTCCCATGTAGCAGCTTTTCTTTCCGGAATCAAGGCTTTCTCAATCCGTGGGATAGAGAGCCTTGCAAGGCCGTATATCTCTGGCAGGTTCGCTGGGTTCACAATGTGCCACTACCCCGTTGCACGCGAGCCTGGAGAGTCGGCCCTCTCGTTCCCCCGAGCTCCGCTTCTTCGCGAGCGGTATGCGAGCGTATGCTGTGGGGTTTAACACACGACGTTCGTTTCATGCGGTCTTCTCCAACACAGCCTCGGCCTAGCTGGCTACGAGTGGCTTGGAGATCGTCTAGCATTGAGACGCAAGACCCGATACAAGAACCCTGTTTACGTGCCGGATCACGGACACCCCCGCCCACACAGTGGCCTGTGTCACGTGTGGCGTGCACTCCCCACAGTGCACTAATACAGGGCCTGGTATTACGTGCCAGGTCAACGTGATATAGATTCACAAATCACTTATCTGTGTTGTGAAATGTCTGTGAACTACGAATACTTACCCAATATTGGACGTACCCACCCTCCGTCCCCACTTCCGGGCCAAAGGGGCGCCTCCTTCGTCGGATCGCGGGCCTTCGCCCCTCACTCCCTTGGACGCCTTGCCTAGAAAAAATAAGAAGGACGATAGGGTTGCCAGCCCCGCCGACTAATGTAAAACGTTGCCAGATTGTTCAAGGGCGCGGGGTGGGGTCGCAAAGTGCAAGATGGGGAAGTTCGTAGTCACAGATTCACAACCAGTAAGTTTTGTGAAATCTGCATGTCACTCTATCTATCTTATCTTCATCTAATCTATCTATCTATCCAGTGTTTAAAATTGCCTTTTCGGCCGCCAAATGTCATCTGTCATGGATGTCGACCAAATTTAGACACAATGTTCATTGACCCAGTGGGACATGGTGACTTTGTAAAGGTCAAGGCTCTCAAAGGTCATTAAAGGGGCAGTTTAGGCCATTATTCAAAATGATTTCCTCCTACAAATGGTTGGTTGCACAGTGCTGATGTTTGGACATAATGCTGGCCTAACAGCCTTACCTTCGTGGTGTCAGAATTTGCGATCCACGGCCCTTTGGGCCCAAGGGTCCAATTTATGAAATTTCACCAATGGGTACTTGAAATGCATCTCCTCCACAAGCTTCAATTGATTTTCTTAAAGTTACATGTAATGTTCCTTGGTAATGGACATTAGGGGTGTTCAAGAATGTTGGCCCTAGGCCGGTTTGGACCATAGGGCCCAGTATGTGATATGCCGCAAAATATTGTATCTCCATACACATCTAGTAGCACCAGTATGATGTTTGTCATAATAATAGTCTAGTTAGACATACCTTTTGGGTGCTCAGGATTTTTTTTTGGTCAAGAGTCCGACTGGGCCCGGGGGCCCATTTTGTGATATTTCAAACAATGGTGATTGGAAGCATCTTCTCCTTCAAGCTTCAATTGTTCTTATTTGAAGCTCCAGGGGAATGGTCTGTAGTAGGGTCTGGGGGTTTGTTCAGGAATTGGTCCCCTGGGCCCGTTTGGGCCCGGGGGCCCCATGCATTATATGAAATACTGCAAATCTGTCTCTACCGACAATAATTTCGTTGCACCATGCTGATTGTTCGGTCATAATGATGGTTATATAGCCGTACTTAAAGTGGCTCAGGGATTTAACCAAGGCCCAGGTGGGCCCGAGGGACCATCCTGTGGATTAGGCAAATGTAGTTCTCTATTAGTTTGGTGCATTATGAGGACATTCACTCATAATGATGGTTAACAGTTGCACCCCCGGGGTGGTCGGGAAAGTTTATTAAACCGGTTCCCCACTTAGGCCTGAGAGCCCATTCATGGAATTTCACACATTGGTGAGGGGTCCATAAGGGAATTTGCAAACTTTTGCGCCTTCAGGGCCCAATGGGGCCCATCATGGCAAATCACGCAAATGTTTCTACCGGATTTTGTTGCACAGGTCCGTTGCTGATGAACATGGTCAATAATGGACATTCTAATAGCATTACTTCAGGGTTTTCTTGGAGTTTTTTAGACTTAAGGCCCCCAAGTGGAGCCCGGTGGCCCATCATGTGCAATCATGCCAAAAAAATGCTTCTCCTACAACGTTTTTGGTGCACATTGCTGATGTCCGATCATGAGATGGAATGGCCATACTAGCTATACTACAGCCCACAGCCTATCTACCCTGTCCAGTTCGTCAAACATTCCTTTTGGCTCCCAAAACAGGTCATTCTGTGACAATGTCAACCCAAAATTGGGCACATGTTATGGACCCTGGGACATTCCACTTCGAGGAGGTCAGGGTTCAAAAACGGCAACAATACAGGCCATTATGTGTAAATTTCAAGATGAATCTACTTAAAGACACTAGATTTCCTTGTAAAACTGTGTCATTAATGTTTCTTGGGCTTTGGAGGTGCTCGTTTCAGCTTGTTCACAGATTTTAGATGCAACAACATATAGTGTTGTTAGAATTTAACCATAAGATCTGATAAAAGAAGCAAAAACCAGTCATTATTCGATGGATTTGACCACTTGCGACCCAATGTTCATTTTCCCAAATCGCCTTTTTCCTCTCTCGATTGGGTCATCTTTGATGGCTATTGTACCAAACTGAGTAACAATGTTTGTGACTGCTATTGACATCCCGGTGGGCATATGAAAAACCAATGTCAAGACATTAACAGGGGCACAATGGGCCATTGTTTGAAAACTGTATTCCTGGACCGTCAGATCGTGACATCTTCGTCTTCGTAATTTGTGCGGGTGTGAGCTACAGACACCATGTGGTGCTCTAGTTCAATGCTCGTCAGGCAAGATGTGGTTCCTTGAGCACGAACAATCAATCCGCGCTCACCGATGCGCGTAGTTTGTATTAAACGCAATTACCAAAGGAAGAATAGGATGAATCCCTGTTACCAAATTGCAAGTCATGCTTATGCTCTACCAAGGCTATTGATAATGCAGCATCGGACAATCGCCCAGCCTCTCTAAATCTGCTTTCAAAGCTAAGAGAGGCTCTCGGGATTAACTCAGCAGTGAGAACTCAATAATAAGAACATTGTCAAAAGAGTAACGAAAAACACGCCGGTCTCTTTGCCTCTTTTCTCCCCGGAGAACAGTTTTACCTCGAAATTTTGCCAATTTTAGCGCCGTGGTGTTGGTCGCTATGACAGGAACTATCTTGGCTAAAGTTACGAACAAAATTACGTTACGCGTGTTTCGGGATACAACCTGTTCGTGAAATACGCTGGTAAATTGGACTTACGCAAGAAACTTTGCGTAAAGTTACGTTGTGAAGACGGACCCAGAACGTTTGCAAAAACAAATCCTGAGGCCACAAGAATGGCAATTCAAGAAGTACTTACAATTAATTGGAGCGTCAGGGACTGGGACAAGATATATTTTGTTTTTCATTGGTAGATCATATAGCGTGCTATGCTTGAATCAGGAACTGTGGTGCTAGGGTGTAATGTAGGTAGGATAAGTCAAACAAGAGATCAAAGAAAAGATTTCCCTGATGAGAAATTTTGATGAGAAAAATTCAAATCTCTCAGGAAAGAATTTTCTCGAGGTAAATTCTGTTTGAGAATTCCCGCCCAAACAGCAGATGGGGCCCTATCCCACCCTTAAGCACCACCACTACCCCTGATCCCCACAGCTGTGTTAGTTCGTAAATATCCAACACAGGAGTTTTTATTTTAAAATTGTGTGATTCATGATTATTGTATTATTTTATTTTTCTCTGTTGCAGTTCAAGTTCCTTCACCTTTGAAAACAGAGATTTTGTAATGCAAAAGGGACGTGGTGGAACACCCCATCCGAATATATTAGGTTACAACCCACTTCTATATATCATTAAGGTAAGTTAATGGGCTTCCAGTTGTTTGGTAATAAGGTGATTGCTTCTTCAGAATAGTTTAACAAAATAATTTTTATTTTTTAATTGATTGAGTGAGTGTTAGATCCCACCAAGCTTCACAGAAGAGAGAATTTGCATATCTTTTGTGAATGTACAAAGGACGAATGGTGTCAACATTCTGTGGGAATGTGATGAAATGAGGTCATTAGAGGGTTAAACCATACTGTATCAGTTCAAAGAAGGTGCCCTGAGCAGATGCTAACACTTGAAGCAGTCTGTCTTTCAGACATTGATCCTCAAGCTAGCACATGTATAGAATGACACATGGTTGAGGTGATTCTCGGCCAATGTCGTTCAAACAAAATGCTTTGAGCAGTGAATGCAGTTATCCAAACATATGGAAGAACACCACTTTTAATGTAATGATGCCTGGGATTTTTGTGGTAGCCAGATAACCCAGAACGACCAAATATTGACAAAAAAACTAGTTTTGGACCTTTGTCTAGTTTTCATCTGCTCCTTATTGGGACTATAAAATCACACTTTATTTAAAACACTCACATGACGCCTTCAGTAGGGCATGAGCTCTGTTGAAATGCATACGATATTCAAAAGGATAATTTGTTTGTGATATAAATAGCACAAAGTACATGGAGACCACATAATATAAATTTTTTCAATGTGTTCATATTTTGCTGACTACCTGCCTCGTGGGTAAGCTCCAGGGTGCCCGTTCCAGTGATTACCACACATTTGCATGTAATGCATCTCCTCTAAACATTCTTGATTTTTGTGTAAAGCGAAGATACTGGTTCTTGGGGGTAGGGTAGTGCGCCATGGGGGATTGTTGCGGATTTGTGAAATCTCGCAAAATGTTCTTCTCTACAAACTTTGGTGCACAGTGATGATGTTGGTCATAATGATGCTATAATAACCAACACCTGAGGTGTTCAGGATATTGGTCCACGCCCACTTGTTGCCTTGGCCCATTTTATGAATATCCACATAATGTGATGGAAAGGAATCTCCACTTATTGTACCAAGGCCCAACATGGACCCTAGGGAAAATTGCCTGTGTTTGACGCCTAATAGCCAGTGCTTTGACGGATGCTGTCCATCTATCGAAATTTGACACAATGTATTTAAAAACTCTGGGTGACCATAGCCTTAGTATCGAAGGCCAAGGTCAAGAGAAATAAAGAAGCCTAAATGGCGGCCATTGTGTGGAAATGGAAATTTCTCAAACTAGTATACTCCAGCTTGGGGAGTTAATGTCGTGATAGGTAATTCTGTGATGAAATGGTGAAATATTCTGCAAATCTGCATGAATAGATGCTCTTTGCCAAAACAGACCTGTTTGTTACATTTGTGCAGATTGAGCTAAGCCCATGGGGCTCTAGTTTGGTAAAAACTATATCAAGAAAGAAATTATTACAAGTGGTGGTTTCAGCAGATTGTTTGTTCTCTCTGAAGGGGGGCTACCTCTGTAGGTGTAACCCTGCCAATGCCCTTGTATGCTATGTTGCAGGAATTTCCTCCAAAAAAGGGTCTTATACGAGGCGAGTCTATATTAACCGGTTACCTAATCGGCCGAAGGGAAGGACTCCTGTGAACTGACCTTGTCACACAAAAATTGGAAGGATCCAAAGGGTGTGCTTGATGCCATCATTTCATCCTAAGCTCTTCAATGTAATAATAATAATAACAATAATAATTATATATAATACTTAAGAATAATAATAATAATATGTGTTTAATGCAGCCACACATGCCAAAAAGGGCTCTTGGCACTTCACAGTTTAAAAACAGGAAATCCCCTGTCAAACACTGAACCTGTCTGAAGAACAGCAAGAGTTAAATAGTACTAAAAACGAGGAAAAAGGAGGAAAACGACGAAAAAAATTAAACAAGGATAAAAATTCAAGCCCAAATAATTTTAGAATCGAATGATGCTTTTGTCTCGCCTGATGAAATTCAGGAGGGACCTTAGTAGTCCCTTATGGCATGTATGTGTGTGGGTATGGTGTGTGTGGTTTCACACTTGCTGTAGCAGGGATACTTTCTAACGGTTTAGTGAATGACCGACAAAATTTTCAGGGTAGCATTGGGGTTGAGAACACGATTGATTAGATTCGGGACAAAATCAATAATCAAGTACGGTAATTAGCCATTTTATGAATTATTGTTTAGGCTCGTTAGCAAGATTACGGATGAACCGTAGGTGCTATGGGTACTTGATTTGGCACAAGATGCGGATTATAAGTAGAGAACTGATAGATTTTCAGCCGAAAATAATGTAATTAAGTCGTCACAATTTGCTAATTTATGCGAAATTCAAAAGTTTGTCGAATTTTCACGGAACTGGTGAAGGTCTACCTTCAGTCCCAAAACGTTTTAAAAAGAATCGTGGTCAATGGAGTCTTTCAAATACATAATACATACATACAAATATTTATATGCGGCTGCTCATCAAGATCGCAGCGCAGTTAAACCAATTAACGATAAAACACATAGTATTGATACAGTAATGTTTTGAGTTTTCTTGAAGATGCTTACAATCCTGACAAACTTTAAAAAATGATGCATGAATGATACAAATTTCACTGTACTAATGGCTAATTATGAAAAATCTTCAAGTTGCTGGGATTTTCATGAAGCCTGGGGGGATGGTTCCCTTGAGTTCCAAATTTTTTTTATCATGGATTCGGGTCAGGGAGGTCATTCACAAAGATTATAATTTGCAAATTATGGATAATTTTAAAGTTTGACGGATTTTCGTGAAACTTAATAAATTGCCCAAATTTGCTACTTTGGCAATGAGTCACTTTCCACAAAACTTTTACTATTTTAGTAGACATTGTCAATAATCAGTCCCCAAATATGAAATTGGTCACCCCCCCCCCACCCCCACACCCCCCCCCCCCCCCCCCCCCCCCCCTCTGATTAGAGGCTGTTCTGTTTAAATCTAATTCGAAACTTAAAGCGGGCATGGAAAGGTATTGTAATTGTGCATGGTGAAGAATAGAAGTAAGCATAAATCGCGCAACCAGGCGAGAAACTGGGGGTGAGCGCCTTGTTATGTGGTCATAGTGAGCGACGCATTCTAATAGAAGGGCACAATCACTAAAACATGATTCACACAACTACACACTTGTATTGAGATATGAGGAGGTGTGTTGGAGGCACATTGTACTAACAAATGAAGTGGATCAGATAGGCATCTGTAGAAACATAACAAAGTGAGGGCTCAGGGTTTAGTCCTCTTAAGTCGAAGACGACCAACTTTTGACAAAATTTCTCTTTAGACTCACAGACTCTCTGAATGTCAGGGGCTTCCATTAGGTTCATTATCGTCATTCGTGTCAGTGTTATCACCATGATCTCATGGCACTGTCCTCATTTTAAGCATGGGGGGTCTCAGATATGACAATAAACTGTTATCACAATAAAAACAAATGGCAGACATTTTGGGTTCATATTTGTGAGCAACGACTGTTGAGGCTGTGAGTGGTGGTGGTGAGCAATTGTATTCGGAGTTATTAGGTGATCAAGTTCTAACATTTGCAGTTACAACAGTATTATACATAGAAGAATCTAAAACCTGGCTGTTTGGCCCCTCATACCTTGGAGATTTCTGGAAAATTTTGAACTGTATGGGAAGATGTTATTGCTGAGCAATTAACCCACTGACATGTATGGAAGGGAACAAAGAGGGTCTGATATTGGTATTGTGTATGATGCATCGTGTTGAGAACAATAGGATCTTAATGAAAGACTAGGATGATCGTAAAATAGTTGGTCAGTCTATCATTGACAGGAAAATGGGTAATGGGGGTGGTCAGGGAAAGTTGCGGTCAAATGTCATCAGGAGGTGATTTTTGCCATTTTGCAAATCCTACATACAAACGTATGATCCTAGAATTTGTTGGTATATTAATTTGAAATGTGGCTGGATTCTAGTATTATCAGCTTTAGGTTCAGGGGAGTAGTATGGCCTGGGTATTTCCTGAGTTGTAAGAGAGGCAGCCCCAGTATAGTGGGTTTAATTCTATCTACCTAGACATTACTAATTTCAAAATAGGGGGGTTTTGTAACAAAGACATTGTCGAAAATTTGCCTATGCCAGTGTGTAGTTACCGCATTTTCTGCTGGGAAGTTTCAGGATTTGTATAAGTATCAATATACCATAAATCTAGCAGTGTGTTAGAGTTGTGGGGTGGTTACAAGAACAATGCCAGAAACTGTTTGTTTTTGCATTGGTTTGTGTTCTATTTGAAGTAGTGCCGTTGTCTGAAAAATTAGGGTGTGGGTATCTGATAATTTTGTGTCACAAGTGACACTATCTACTTGTCAAATAGGAGAAATTTCACTGTTACAATTCAATCTTGCTGGGACTGATGCTGTCTTCACAACCCCCTCACCACCCCATCACCCCATCGTACACCCATCACCCCACGTCATCAGCCCAATCATCAACCGCATCACCCCACTCGGCCCCCAATCATCACCGCAATCAACCCACTCATCCACCAATGGACCTGACACATGGAATCACCTACTCTAATGCTAGACATCAACTACATGGAGCAGAATAATCGTACCCAGTTGATAGTGACGTCTGCTGTATTGTTCACTGCAGTTTGATATATCACAGCATGACTCAAAAAGCCTACTCTAACTTTGAAAAACAGTAGTGGTGTGTAAATGGTTTGTGAGGATAAAAGCCACTGATGGGTAACAATTCCGTTGCCATTCGTACAAAATTCAAGAGACTGGAGCGTGAACACTTCAAGGACCAACATTTCTGCCTATGTAGTATACAGGTTATGTGAAGTCTGTATATACCAACATTCTTGCAATATGGGCAATTGGAAAGTACTAAGTGGCATTATGATGCTTATATGTAACATTCTTGGAATATGGGCCATTGGAACTGCTAGTGCATTTGAAGGACAACTGCAGTACAAATTATAAAGAGGCTAAATATGGCAGCTACAGGGAAATGTGCCGGTCTGAACCCAACCTCCATACCAATTGTTCATTTACTATTTGGAGGCCTCAAAGTTTGGCAAGTGTTTTGTGGGGATTGAAAGCATTATAAAATAGACAGGTGTAGGCGAGTAACGCCACGTGTATATCCCCGCTGTTGAGCAAATCATAGGGAAGAAGTATCTAACACCCCCATTAATAATAATAATAATAGACATTAAGAATGCTTTCACAAAGCATCAAAGCGTGTACAAAAGCAAAAATCAATAAGATGGGTTTTGAGCATACCTCTTAAAAATGACAGTGATGCCGCGGAATGCAACATCACGAGGAAGCTTATTCCACTCGTTGACAGAGTAGTAGTTAAATGGCCTATCGCAGAGAGCATATCTGCTACGGTTTGGAATCACCAACCGGTGCGATCATGCGGATGACATAAAAAGTACGTCATGGGACGTAACTTTGGCAGATGGCAACTTAAGTATGAGGGCGCTAGATGTTTAGACACTTGTATACAAAAACCAGATTCTTAAAAAACAACAATTGGGAATCGCAACAGGGAAGGTCATTAATCCAGGGGGTGTGCACTCACTCGCCTGCTTCCTTTAAAAATAACGCGGGCAGCGCTATTCGAGACGCGGTAGAAACGGCCTGGTCTTTCTAAAGACAACGAAAACAGGCGTATTACAATAATCGAGCCGGAGATGCAACTCAGGCGCGACCCATGGGACAAGTGTGACATCAATATATCTGGGATACGCCATATGTTCCTAATGTGACGTTAACAGATTGTTTTAGATGAGTGATGTGGTCATAAAGACATAGAGGAGTTAAAGAGAACACGGAGGTTGCGAACAGAATTGTGGGAGTAATATCGGATGCACCAATAGGTAAGTAAGGTGGAAGCCGCTTTTGATTTTGCATTGAGGCTGCAATGAATAACTCAGTTGTAGAGTCATTTAGTTTCAGATGGTTTTGACTTATCCAGGACCGCACTTCACAAAATTACAGTTGCAAGAATTGAGAGTAGCACGGAGATCCCCTTCGCTCGGGATCAACTGGGACACAGACAACTGAATATCATCAGAGTATAGATGGTAAGTAACTATTGTGCTTACGGATTATCTCGCCCACAGGAGTGATGAGGTGGTGCAAAGAATTGGGCGAGTACAGGACCCTGGGGGACACACCATCAGCAACAATCGGTCAGATAGATGACCAGTACATTTACCGGTTTGTCCAAACATTCTACTAGGAAGCGAAAATTCCGAAAGCGCTTACCACGAACCCCAAAACATCTGGCAAGGCGTTTTTTAGCAGAATGCCATGATGGCCTATGTCAAATGCCGCGCTCTTATCTAAATAGTGAGGATCACGACCTTATGCACTCCATTTCATGACAATATACATTGGCAACTAGGGATACTTTGGTCAGAACCAAGATAACTCATACTCCAAGTTTTGTTATAATCCATGGAGGATAATAGGCCGAGTTATGCAAATTTGATCAACAATTGGCTTTGAAATGACTTTTAACAAATATAGCCCCCCATCCACCACGTTCCTTCAAATCTGACGAAGGTTGGAAACATTGCAAAGTTTGCAAATTTGACCTCCATGACCTTGAAATGCCACCTCCACATTTTTGGGGAATCAACTATAGGCCTACCAACCAAAGTTTCGTCAAATCTGGACAAAGTTTGGAGGAAAATCGCCATAAATTTAAGCAAATTGACCTCCGTGACCGTGGAAGGCCATCAATTTTTCGGGATCAACTATAGTCCCTACCCACAAGTTTCGTTCGAATCCGACTAACTGACAATTCGCATAAATTATGCAAATTAGCGCCCCCAGCATTGCAGCGATGCCCACTTTGAATCATCCAATATTTCACTAGGGCGGACATGTGTACCAAGTTTCAGATCATCGGATAAAGCGTTAAAGAGTTATTGCGCTAACGCCGAAGTTCCGGCGGCGGCGTTGGAGCCTGGGACGGCTGGAGGCGAAAAGGCATGGGACGGCGGCGGGCCTACACAAACCTTAAACCATAATATCCCGGACACTTACAGTGTCGCAGGGGTATACAATGATGGCATGTTGCATAGCCGGCACATATGCTCGTTTTTTTTCTGTTTAATAAATTGGAGTTAAAGAATATACTCAGCAGGACATTGCAACACTGTGGAGAACTACTGTAGAGGTATTCAACATGGAAAAACAACGATAAAATACATAAGATTCGTCTGCGTTGTTCAGCTCTTGATGTCACATTTACTGACCTATTCTATGCAATGATGGACTAAACTTGGTCAATTCTTGAAACTCCTCAGAGAAAACATCAGTTTGAAAGGGGCTTGAACCTGTAGATCTGGTTTTCGATTCCCCATATTACCATTTTTGATGCCTGGACGAAGTCAGCGGAGCTATGCAGTCATGACAGTGGTGTGTATGTTTGTTTGTATGTAGTATGTATGTAGGTATGTGTGTATGTAACACTGGCTTGTGAACACGATCACTCGACCCCACCTGGATGGATATGAAGCTCATACGTGGAAGGTGTGTTCCCCATGTGAGTACATGAACTCTTATTGTTTTGGGGTAGGTCAGAGGTTATCTGATGGCACCAGAGGTCAAACAGTCTGAAAACTTGTGAAAACGTGAGTCCAGAATGGTTGGTCTGATCGGGTCAATTTTGGTGTGTAGCGTTCTTATGGGGAGTAAAGGAACCCTATTGTTTTTGGGATAGGTCTGGGGTGAATTTTGGTCAAAATAGGTAGAAATTTTCGGTAAAAGTCATAGTTTGCGCCAATTTTGGCTTGGACACGGTAACTCGACCCCACATGGATGGATGAAAGTTCATCCTGGTGTGTGTTCCCCATGCTGAGTACATGAACCCTAATTGTTTTTGGGGTCAGGTCAGAGGTCATCTGAGGTCACCAGAGGTCCAAAAGTCTGACAACCTTGGGAACACCAATAACCGAACCCACATGGATGGGAGGTAGCTCATACTGGTATGTGATGAGTTCCCCATGATGAGAATGAACCTTATTGGTTTGAGGTCAGTTCAGAGGTAAGCTGAGTTCACCAGAAGTCAAGTCTGAAAACCTTGTGAAACGATAAGTCCAGAAGGTTGGTCTGTTCGGGTGGAAATTTGGTGTGTACTTTCTTATGAGAAGTACACGAACCTATTGTTTTGGTATAGGTCGGGGGAATTTGGTCGAAAGAAAATTTGTGGAAAAGTCGATATTTTGGCATGATGGCTTGTGAATATGAAACTCGACCTAACCTGAATGGATTAAGTTCCTACTTGGTATGTGGGTTCCGATGATGAGTTTAATGAAACCTACTGTTTGAGGTCTCCAGGAGGTCAAAGTCTGAGAATCCTCGCAATAGTGTGTAGCTATCTTATCAAGAGTATAGGAACCTATTGGTTGGGTGGAAAAAATGGAAATTTGGGACAGACGTTATGGTTCCCATAACGAGCTGGGACAATCTCCATTGTGTTGGCTATAGGTTGCAGAAAGAGTCAAGGAATCGCTATGCCTTTTGGTTCTGGATTTTCCACCTGCAGTCCTTTGAGCTATGCAGAATATGGAACATCATAGATGCAGCTATGCTCGAACCAAATCACAGTCATGCTACATGGTTTTATTCCGCCATATTTTGCTGAGGTGTCACACTATAACTCTGAGCTCAAGTTCAACTCTAACCCCCCCCCTTCCCCCACTTCCCTATTTATGGACATGGGATTTGTCAATTTTATGGAAAGTTTTGATGACAGGTAATGCATGCAGGGCCTGATTGCTGAGAATCCTACTCGCCTATTTGGCATTCAAATAGTCTTATTTGTGACTGGCTGTTCATCGTTTCACAGCGTTGACTGTTATATAGCAGAAGAGGCAATATTGGTTGGTTATCAACTGGTGAAGAGCACAGTGGTGCTTGAGTGACGACAATGAAACATAGTCACAGATCAATTGCTATACACGATTAAGTCTATACATCACTAATATGCAATTGCCAAAACAAACAAGCACAATCATAAACCTCTTGGTTGCTGCGAGGCAAATATGCTGAGGGTAGGATCTGTGGGAATGACTCGGGAACCAAATGTTTTTATCCCTAACCATTCACTCCTATACCTCTTCACTAAACATCTTCATCTTGCTGCTAGAAAAATCTCAAGTATGGTAATTGACACCATTGAAACAAACCATAACAGACTAAAACCCAACACCATGGTGGAAACACTCATTCTGGGTTACAGCCACAGAAATCGAATGTGATGTGGTAACAGAAAAATAATCCGAGACTCTTGCTTACCTGGACTGCTGGACAGCTAAGATAATCACTTCTGCCTGCCTGCTCTGCAGAGCTAAGGAGGTAATGTAAAACAAACACCTCTCAATGAGAGCGTGATGAATGAATGGCTTTAAAAAATGGGGTAATTAATTGGATTTAATTAAAATCTTATAATACTATGCCGAAACTAACAAGAAATGTAAATCAGCCAGCCAGTAACATGCTCCATCCACCCACCAAGTTCAACCTGATGGCAGTATGTCAGAAGTTATGAGTGAAGTGACAAACAAACAGACCCGAAAGAACGAACTAAAAACGAACGAATTGGACGGAGAGAATGATGATCTACAACCCCTGTAGACGCTTGCTCTCCCGCAGCTAAGAACAAGTCACAGGGGATAATGGCACAGTGAAATGTTGATGAAATGATTCAGTTGTCCTAGAAGAATGGTATTAGTTTCACTGTGGGACGCTTCTACAGGGAGGGAGGGTTCACATCAGCAATATGTTGGGGCGTAGGCACAGTAACAGGCAAAAACTGGTTTATTAGAGGACATATTGTGGTCATGCCAGTTGTACAGGTGGTTAACAATGAGGTTTTTTAAATCAATTATATACAACCATAGTAGAGGAATCAAAGCAACAAGAAGGACAAGGTCAGTACAAAAAATCAGCAGAGGGAGAATCAGTTAACTTACACAGTTTGTTCCATCAGAGAAATAGAACCTTTCCCATATTCACCCAGGCCGCCTCACCTGGAAACAGACATATGTGCTCAATTTCATATCACCCGGGGCACGCATTGCCTTGCCTTCAGTGGTATTGACAATTTAGGGTTGGTTTGTTGGATACCAGTCACAAATGCTCGGGACATAAAATTATGTTAGTTCAAGCTGCATAGCATCAGTGATTGATTCCAGTAGGCGTTTGGTGGAAATCTTGATGTACGGTGTGATTGTACACAGTTACTATTAGATGGATGCCTTAGATTGTAGTCCAAACTACTGCTTAGGATACAGGACAATGCGTAATAATGCATTGAGGGTCATCTTCCTATGAAGAGCTATGAAACCCTGACAGGCTTTGAATAGCTCTTTTGTCAGAATGTAAATCAAAGGACACTAATACGTTGTACAAGCACAAAAAGTGTTACAGTTGAATCTTCTTGCCTAGCCGGGGAGGCAAACAGATACCATAACAGGTTTTTGATTTCTTGTCTTTCCCACCCCTTGTAACACAGATAACTGGGATAGGTCATCAAGGTAAAACAGAGGTTAAAGTCTGTTCACCTTTGGTCAAGACAATAACTTAATAGAAACAATGGTTGGGCAGTTTTGTGCTATATAACACAATCTTTCCAGTGACAGGGAAGCCGTGGAGCTGAAACCATAATATCCATGAACAGGGAGATATAATTATCAGAGCATTACAAGTGCATCTACCATCTAGGCTAAAAGCGCTACTTTTGGTTCCAATTGGTTGTGAATGATTGGTAAAGAAACTGCCGGATTGGCATTAACAGGGATTCATATTGTGTGGAATGAAAAAAATTATATATCCTTGTCTGAATCCTATTTGAATACAATGTATTTGTTTGGGAGCTATTACCCCAGTTTGACCCATTATGCAGACAATAAAAGTGAACACAAATAGAGATACCTGGTTTCATTGTTGTCTGTGCAGGAGCTCTACTGTCTTTTTTTACAAAAGTAAACCATGAAACCCCTATGTCCTATCTGGAATACAGCAATTTCTTCAAACAAATAATTATTTTTCAAAGTGGAAATTCCACAGGAATTGTTTAGAGGACAAAAAGATTTTAGGGGGGGTCCATGACATACCAATGAGTGCTAATAAATTTACTAAGATATTTAGTTTTACCTGTTCTTTTGGAATGCCCCCCCCCCTTCTTTTACAATAGGTTTTGCTTCTGTGATGAGACATAGGAATTTCATTATGTTTCTAGTGTTTAAGATGCAGTTTGTCTTCTGTATTTACAAAATGGAAAAAAAAAAAAACTTTTTGTTTGCTTGGAGATCAACAGCAACTAAACCGCAAGGAACCACATGGCAGTGCTGCACTAATTTATTATGCCCTTGTTAATAAAAGTTGCACCCTTAATATCCTGGGGCATGATCAGGATTGTGCACTATCAGTTCAAAGTGATTCACTGTTTGCCCCAAGGAATAGAAAGAACTGGCATGTCAGTTTTTAAAGAATTGCAAGTCTTTTAAGTGACTAAGGGCATGTCAATGTACAACGAATATTGACCCACCTATGACAATGACTCACCCTACCAAAATAAAGCAAAGTATTGGAGGTTGCATCATTACAAATGACAACTGCGAGTGCAATTAATTAACAGTATTGCTGTTGTCTGACCCTACTGGAAATGAAAAAAATTACGAAGTCTACAAGGCTTTCATTGTGAAATATTATCCAAATGAAAAGTCAACGATTTTTTTTTTGTACCAAAACAACAAGAAATCAAGCAACAAAGGACGAGGAAGGTTTTTTTCCTATGTGATCTGTTTGCTCCTGTCAATTTATTCCTCTGTACTATTAACAAATAGTACAAATAGCACAGCTGTATGTTTCGGTAATTAATAGAAGCACAAAAAAAAATATCCAAGGCCTGCAGAGTCATTGTCATTATTGACTGTATTAGCACAGTCTAAGGATTATGAGAAGTCAATAAAATCCTTGGGAACGTGCCTGACTCAACGCATGTGGTTAGCTCACACAATCGTGGAATTTACCAAGGCAAGCAATTTACAAGTGAACTATGAAGAGCAGACTGAACTAATTACCAGTTAGCTGGCTTTTTATTTTTAGCAGGAATGAGCCCTTGTGAATGCCGACTGGAATTCAAGTGTTATTAACCAAATAATGCCATTCCCACAAATTGTAAAATGAAACATAGCTAAAAGCAGTATACATGGCTTGAAAAAAAAAAAAAAGTATTCCTTTTTTTTTTACAGTTGGATTTAGTTACTTTCTGATATATTCCAGACCATTCAGGGTCAGGGGATCCTGCTGAGGTATGCTCTGTGGGGTGGTGAGGTCGAAATAGGACCTCAGGTTTTTTTTTTTTTTTTTTATGAACTTGCAATCTACTGATTTGGAAATAATTGCTTTTATAAACCATAATTTATACTTGATCGCAAAGGCCCCAAAATATGAAAATCTTTCAATAGTATTTGTCTGTTTCAAATTGTGAACATTTAAGGCCCTTCATTGAGACTTACAGGCAAGGATTCTCAGTTTCTTAAGGAGAGGAAGAGCATCCCACATCTAAGGTGCAGCATAGGTGAGTATGCAGATTTCAGTTTTGTGGTCATGGAGCGTGCAAGACGTTGTCTCAGAGGCTGATGGGAATAATAATGTGGAATGTCTTTTCACTAACATGTTTTAAATCTATTAACAGCAATCCCTTCTTTTCCAGGTACTGTGCCCATGTGGGCAGTCAACAAAGTAGCTGAATACTTAGCACCATCTGTAAGTATCCTTCAAGTCCTAAAATATAATAACAACCCTTCTTCAGATGTTTTTTTTCAAGACATCAATTTTCGATTTGTGAGGCCCATATATATATAGCTCCTGTGCCTGAAATGTTCTAATAGACCTGATAGTGTAATTCTGACCTGATCCACAGGTAATTATAGATTTATTCTTATTTAAGAAACTAATAATTGCACAGAAGCTCAGGCAATGTCTTTAAGGAGGAGGGAGTATTGAGCATGTTTTTTTTAGGGGGAATCCAGTGCAGGGATTGCTCAGCTAGAATGAATTGAATCGATCTGTTTTGGGTTTGATTTCACCATTATTTTTGGTACTACATCCCTCTGCCCCAGATAAATGATACTATGTTTATAGTCTTGAGTTTATCTTGCCTGTTTACAGCTTGATTCCCTGTCCCCTGTTTGCCCTAGCCCTATGGCCTGGTCAATATTCCTGCTTGACTTCGCCCAGTGAACAAATTTAGGCAATTTCGTCTGGTAGTCCACATCCAGAAATCCTTTACAGACTACCTGCACACTACATTTGTAAAGTTCTAGTTGTCCCATGGTATTTTCGGGAGTCTCGGACTACCAGACTGTTGTTAAATTTGTTCACTGCCTTGCCTTCATGACAGGTCTCTCCTTTTCTGCCCATGATAGAATATAAACTGAATTGGTCTTACGTATATATTTCTGGCTCAATCTTTTCAGTCCTAAAGAAACTGAACAAAGCCCTGCCAGATACCAGGCCTGGAAAGGAGCTGGAACAACCCTCACTACAAGCCATGGCTCTACCCAGAACAGATGGACCTTCCCAGGGTGAGGATGTCTGACATCCTCTCCAAGAACACCTACTCGTCAGAGGAGTCGCTGGAGGATGGCGAACTCAAAGAGGACGACTTCAAAGGAGGTGAATTAATTGAGAAGTGGCTTTGATGTAGTGGTTAGGTATCACTCTGTAGGTTACTAGCCATCAGCTGTGATTGGTTATGGGCAATTGTCCTAGCCTATATGTCATGGTTGAACATATTAAACAAAATCTGTCCATTTGGAATCCATCTGGCAAAGTTTTGAGTGGTGATTGGTTGGAGAGTCGTTTTAAACATTAGGCGTGGTCAAGAGTGTCAATGTTGGGAGATATAGAACGGGGTAAAATGTCAACATCAACATCAGCGATTGTGCTAGCTGCGAGCCAGAGACATATCCAGCTACAAAATATCTAAAGGCAAATCGTCTAAGTGAATACTGGACAGTTTTGGCCATGCTCATGACATTTAATCTCTGAAACAACATATAGGGGAGGAATTCACCACATCAACACCGTTCATGATTTGGTCTCATTGACCACCTGAATGTTTGGAAGTTGCCTCGGTTGGCCATGTTAGATCTCAACAAATTTGTGATGTTTGATGATCCACTGAAATCTAATGATCCTATATCATGACAATGTTGATCATTTTGGGTGCCTATTATTGTTATTGAACCCCTATATCACCCTGTTACTTGCCCTGTATCAAATTCTGGGACTGCCCTAGGAATAACTCGCTTGTGGATGTCATATTACACACACCTACAATACATTTCAACCTTCAAATTTTGCAACACCTGGAAGTTGCACCTTCAGACCTGTTGCCTGCCCAAGGTGAGTCATGCGTGTCCTGGGTTGCAAGGGCTGTGAAACGGGGTGATAATCCCACTTTGGCCTTGTGAACATATGTGAACATGAATATCATGCATGACTCTGAGAACAGGGGTGGATAGAAGATGATAATATCCAGTTTGTGATTTACCTTCACTACTAAATACTGGCCTGCATGGTTCCGTTGAGATAACGTTTTACCATTGGACCCAGAATGGATCCTCAAAGTCCAGTTTGCGATGCTTTGAGGGATATCAGCAAAATTTTCAGATTGAAATTCTTTACTGGTAAAAGCTGTGTGTTTCATCGTTCAAATCTTTTGATTACTTGTGGATGGACTATTTACTGGTATTGGTTAACACTACCGTGACACCGGATTAGTTCCAAGGACCACATAGAACATTGTACTATTAGAGTCAAAATCTGCAGGTTGACAACAGTAACGCTGAATGGTGAATTCAGTCATTCCACTAATTTCCACCAATTCCAAATAAATATCACTCTCAAAAACTTAATGTTCTTTAGCAAACATTGTTTCACGTGTGACTGAATTCGAGATATAATGATTTTCTGAGCATGTTGGCATGCGTGCATACAGTTCAGAAGTTGGTCATGGAACACCAATCTCTGGGACGTAATTCTTTCATATGTGATCCGCTTGTCTGCTTCTCCTGGAGGTTTTACATTTAGGACATTTTTTTGCCTTCAGAATGTCTGAGGCTATAATAGATAAACAATTGACATTTGAAAAAAGGAGGTTGATTGTTCTTGGCATGCAGGACTCTCTGACAGCTTTCATAAGTTAGTGTCAATGGCAATCGTTCATGCAGCATCCTGGCCACAACAAGATATGAAACTAAAAGTTTCACATTGGGATGTGACTGTTCCTACAATTTTTAAGGGAAGAAAAGTTCATTGCAATGAAGTGTTTCCCCCACCCCTCTGTGAACTGTATGAATGCATCCCCTCATGGTGACATCATGGAACATCTTTCAATATATATTTTTATATTTGATACAATGTAATTTTTTGCTTTTCAATATTATACTCTTTCTTGTACTTCTGTGTTTTCACAAGTTCTAGTATACATTCTCTTGGTAGAATTTCTTTCAATAATATTATTCGAGAGATATGTCTTTGTCTTTCTTTTCGTTGGTTTTCTTGTGTGTGGGGAATCCTAATCATTATTTCTGTATTATTATTTCTGTCTTCTAATCCTGAATTTTCCGGGACCTTGCAATCAAAAATTCCCATTCCCATCAAGCGATCTCCCGCCAACCTCACCTTCTGGGGTGCTTTCAGTTATAGTAACAAGGTGTTCATTAACGATGCTGCCTCCACCCCCCCCCCAACTTTTTTTTATTAAAGGTGGCATTCATATCTGGTATTATACCCCTTCATGATTTCCATGCATTTGTTCCCCCAGACCAGTCCTCAATAATATTAGCTGCCTTGCAGAATAGATCCTGTTCCTGGGTTGCAGGTATTGATGTATGATAACATGATGTCAATGCATGGGGTAACAGCACATACATTCCCCGGCCAAACAGTTACAGGGCAACCCCCCCCCCCTCCCCCCTCTCCCACACACACCCAAGTATGAGAGAAATAGAATCGTAAAAAAGGGATGCACGATTGTTTTCCAATAGTGGCTAAGTCAGTTTTAACACTATTTCACCACTCTACTTACCCCTTATCGACCATGCACCCCCCTCAATATGCTACCTACCACGAGTGTCTTGCCTTTTAACATAGTACGGGTTGGCACCCGCATGCCCTTCGCTTGTTGCCAGACTGTTTTTTCGATTATGCTGTGATTGTTTGTGTTGTGCGTTGTGGTCGTCGTTAGCCTTCTGGTTAGGGGTATCGACTGTGCCCTTGCCAGAATGGAATGGAGTGGAGGAGGGTGTGCTGTCAGTTCCCCTGTCCAACCCCTGCCATCATTACTAGTGTTAACTGTACATGATTGATATGAGAGAAATCTTACTTACACTCAACTACTGTTTCCTTGTGCGCAAGAGCACTTGCTACTATAAACAGTGGCTACAGGTGGTTAATATCAGAGTGAGTCATTTTTATTATGGCAAACTTCTTGTCCTTTGTTATTTCTTCCCAAACCAGCAAAGCTTTCCCTCGTCCTATGCCCATCCCCAGTTGGAGGCCATTTCCCCTAGCTATTTTCTTTTTCTCTATCGGAGAGGGCCATTGCTATCCATGTTGCGCTTGGCTAGCCATCACGAATGTGCAATTATTATCTCCAACTTCAGCAATATTATTACTTAACGTATGGTCTTGATAAATGCTCTCCCCCTCTTTTACAATTCAAGCTTCAAGTCTTCAAACCTGATAATTGTACAATAGGCCTCAAGCAGTTGTATATGAATATAAAAAAGGTATAGGATTATTTATTTAGGTGTAGAATATGTTGTTTTTGGAAGCCTACACCACAGAATACTTTCTATAGGAAATAACCTCAACTTACTGCAAACTCCTCCTCTTTGGAAGTGTCCTCCCCCCCCCCCCCCGCCCCCCCCCCCCCCCCCCACCCCCTCTCTCTGGAGAACATTTTTTTGTAGAGAATATACAGTTTTAGAATTGGTGGAGGAAATTGGCTTCCTTGCTATGTCATTTTATCTTGTGGCAATGTCCTGTTAGCTATTGGTCCGTATTGGTGGGTGTGTGGTTTTAGTAAATTTGGTATTGTAGGTACTGTCATGCTAAAGTGTTGGTACCTCATATATTCTGTGCCTTCCCTCTTCTATAAAGCGTCAGGACTTTGTTTTTCAGGAGGAGTTATTTTTTTCAGATCCTGGGGCTTGTCCTTGACATAGTGGTTGGATCGTTCGGCTGTTAAAAGGGTTGTCCAATAGATGGCACCATCACAGGCTACATACCCCCTTGGGTTTTTTATTTTCTGGCTGTGCAGTTGTGACAACGGGTCCTCTGCCTCGTCCCTCTTAATCCCCTTCTCCCTCCCGTAACTCTACTGTTCCTGGCCGCTCTGCATTGTCAGAGTTTTTTGTAGGTATTTCAATGAAATTCGGATGATTTAAATTTTTACCCTAGTTTCCTTTTCATATTTCATGGAATGAGAAATTCATGTTTCATATTGATTCTCTGCAGCACAGTTCAAGAGGCCATAATACAAACAATAAATGCTTTTGAAGACCATATAATGAACCGAAAAAAAACCCGCCACAAACCCCCCAATCGGTGACCACACTGGAACTATGAAGCTATAGCTTTTATTAGAAAATGAAATTGTGATAGTTTCTATTAGTTAGCTTTGGAAAGTGTGAAATAAATGCATGCTGTTGACAGAATAGGCCTTCTAGCTGGGTCATAAAGTGTTGTCAGGTAAACCACACTTCGCAGCTGCTGATAGATTAAGACTATTATTGATAAGGGCATAAATTGAACACAAAACACGGAATGATGCAATGTTGTCAATGAGGGATCTAGTTCAAATATTTCTGTGATTGATTCAGTTATAAGTATCGGTATTGAAATACTTGCCAAATATATAGTTAGTGACATGTCATTTCAATTAGTTTTCTATCTGATTTTCGAATTTCTTTTTATACTTGTTCATTGCGATATCAAGCCCGAATACATCATATACTAAAGGGACAAATCTTAGGTGATTACAAAGTCAGGCAAACAATAGTGCAGATATCGCAGTGTTATTGAATACACATGCTGCCCTGGAACAATTATGGAATCTGTGCATGTGTAACGTACTTAACCTATCACCCCCCCAGTTCTCATAATAGCATGACAGACTCATAAATTTGTGAGGAGTGCCAGGCTATTTTACAATAGAAACTTTGTCGGTTGATATACTCGACATTCTCGAGTTGTTCATGCATTTCCTGTTGGGTGTAATACACCTCCTCTGTTTCAAGTGCCTAGTATGTACATTCACAGCGTAATAGTGCATCACATTTCTGTTATCGATACTTGTCCATTCACAATAATTGACCACAATGATTGTTCCTGCCGAGTTGGTGGAGTATAACAAGTAGTTGTCTGGACTTGTTTGCTCCCCCCCCCCCCCCCCCTCCCTGATTCAGTCGTGGGATGTCCCCCCACTGTAAGTCCAGCCTCCACCAATTTGTCATTCTCTTTAAATATTCTTCTGAGCGTCGGAACTGTTATCAGACTTCGGGCTTCAGGGGGACACTAAGACTTACAAATCTAAGAAATTAACCTCCTCCTCTCCCCTGGTATGAATACCAAGAGTAAAACAGATACTTGGTCTCTCATAAAATCTAGGTCACCTGAGGATTGTCACTCTCAACGTGGCATGGAGACAAAATTAGTTTTGTTGGGTATTTCATGCCGCTGAGAAAATTGATAAAAACAATTCTTGCTGTCAATCAGAACATGGAAGATTTCTTGCACTAAGTGGGCTCAGTCAAATCACTTGTTTTAGTATTAGCTACAGTAGCAGGATTCGAAATAGGCCAGGACCCAGAGGCTATTAGCTCCTAAAATAAATCAATTACCCCTGGTCCTAAATAACTTAACAGCCCAGGGGCAATTTAATAGCCCCGTGTTGTTCACTCACCCAAGTAGGTTTCACATGGGGTGTCAATTGTTGCAACCATTTTTTTTTAGAAAAAGTGATACTGTAGTGTATGTAAATGAAGTATCTGTGCTAGATTCTACATGTGTGCCATCCGGGGTGGTTATCTCCATTTTAGTGGATGGAGGTTTGTGCAGCACAGAAACCAAGAAAGTAATCAAAGCCCAGGGCCTACCTAAATAACCTGTGATGCATGCCAAGCCAGGTCCCTGGGGTAGGGGCCATACATGAGTTGTTGATCGTGATTGGTTGGAGAATAGGGGGAGGGGTCTAGGGAGGGAAAAGGGTTAGTAGAGACGAAACGTCCTCAGCAGCAATTCTGGTTTGCTCTTTTGTCACATTTTCCCTATATTTGCATCACCCTACCCCCTAAAAATAAAGATGGCTCAAATGCAGTTTTAAGCAAAAATTTTTTTGGGCCAGAATATGATTTGAGGGCAGACCCTCGTCCCCCCCTCCTCCCTTGGCAGTGCCACTGATGCTAGAAATACATGAACCATGGGCTGCCTTCTGGAAAGAACCCCTGGTCGCTTATTTCAAACCCTATACACTAGCAGCAGGTCATGATTGCTACACCATCCACAATATTTTCTGCATTGTGCCCACAGTCATTCTGAAGATCCTCAAAATCTATTAAACAGGTCTGCTCTCGCATTGACCCTCATTGACGTCATTAGTGGACAGGTGTGCAACTATTGAGTAGCTCCAACTTTGCAGTTGGGATGGAAATGTCGGATTGTTGAAGGTGTGTGATGTGGTGATAGGGTTGTAGGATTTAGGTATTTGGGATTATGACGTGTTTCACGTGTAGTACCCTGGTAAAGTGATGAGGGGGGAGGGGGGGTTGGGGGGGAGGGGGGGGAGGAAGGTATGTTACATAAAACACAAACATAGCAAGTGAGTTGTCCTGGATACTGTAGGATTATCCATACTGGAGAATGGGATATTTGGTCGGAAACAAATTTCTGGACTGACAGCTGTTGAAATGATATGTTCACAAGACTGGTTTAGTAGGGTCAACGTCAAATACCATTCATCTGTGTCAAAATCGGGTCACCTTTAACTAATCATTTCTCCTGTAATCAAGGTACTGATATTGTGCAATTTTCCTTAGAAATCAAACAACCCAACCCACTATCCATAGTACACTGCCAAGACAGGGGATTCTGATGGTTACCGTGATCACAGGCCATCCTTCATCTGCACCAAATTAAAGTCAAGTATTTTGCAATAACCGGCAGCTGATCGGGATAACTTACAACTTTGGATCCATTAAAGTCTCATTTACACAGTCAACCAGATCAGAATGCTTACCAAATGTAAATGACCAAATCACACATGACTGTTCATTCGGTCTAGGCATTAGCCAATCACTTATGTTTTGATTGTATACAAGCAAAGGCAAATGCTCAGGGAGTGTTGGAACAAGTCGCGACTGGAGACTTGGGGTTCAAAAGTGCTGGCGACTTGACAATAGATCAAGCGACTTTGCTCCACGACTTGTACAGTGACTTGCTTGAACTGACTCGACTTGCACCATATTTGGGTGAATACAACTTGACTTGAACAATTCTTGGTGACTTGGTTACACTCTGCGAATGGTGGCTGACAAAGCTTTGTACATGTAGTTCGTATTGCGCCTCCGCTGTGAGAGAATTACACCACACAAAATTGACACATTGAGTGCCGCTCCAGCATGTTGAGATATAATTAGAGATGGGGTGAAGTCAAGCCTGTTTAGACTATATTACACATTAACCTTGTGCACTGGTCAATGGTATGAGGCCGCCCCCCTTGTACCCCCAGTCATTGTCAAAGGTGGGTTATGGAATTCCTGTACATTGACACACCCCTCGGGCACTTAATTGATACCGTTGCCAAATAACCCACTATTGAGCAAGCTCTTCCCCCACGTAATCTGAGTAAAATTGCCACCCCCAGACCCTGCTTCGTGACTGACCTTACCATATGAAAGTCACTATGGATTTGACCATGACTCACATTTGACTGACCATGTCTAGGGGGATGGGGGTGTGTCAATGCAGCTGACAAGTGCTATATTCCGGCCTAAGTGCTGGAGCAGTTTTAAATTTGAAATGATCGGAAATGGCAGAATACCTTAGTTACCGGCAGATCAAGTACAGTGGTAATGTGGACATTTCCAGAAGAGTTTTCTCAACAAGGCATACATGTTTCCAAACAACTACAAACACACCTGTCCTTCTTGGCAAAGTTCTCAGACAAAACAGAGTCACTGGTTCTTAATTGAAGCGCAACAGCTGGCATACATTGCCTTGTTCAGCTTTGCATTCATCCCTTTCAACGCAATAGGCAGCTCTAGTCGACATCGCAATAGTCAACATAGCAGTACTGCATGGGCACAGAAATAGATAAGTTAATAGGCACCGTCTCTATTATGGCTACTGCCACTGTTTGAAAGATTGCAATGAACTCTGTGTATCAAGATATGACATGGCAGGAGAACTTTACATTTGAAAATACACCTAAAAGTGACAATCTGACCCATCCTGTGTCTTTGCAGGGGTAGATGAATGAGAATAACTTCTTTCATCTTTCTCTGCTGATATTGTTGCAGAATATTGTGGGCTTGTGTGCTGGCAGCTCCTGATGTAGTAGCCGGCATTGAAAGGGGTTAAATTCCTATAGTCCTGTGATGCTGCAGGGGTGTAAGGTCCAGGGGTGGGGGGAGGCGGTGGGAAGTCTAACCCTCCATCTAAAAAAAAAATCATTAGCAGGGTCAGGAATGCCAATTCCGCAGGGGGAACAAATTGCCATTTCATAGGGCAAAGAGTGGTGATTAGTTTGTTGTAGCTGCAGGTGAATTAGAAGACAGTTATCAGTTTTACCGACAATTGCTGCCCCTTATGCGAACTGCGCCCCCCCCCCCCCTCCCCAGCAATGGCAATGGCCACTCACACCCGGTGAAAAGGAGGCATGACTAAGATCCGTACCAACCAATGATTGGCAAAAGTGAAAGCCATGCATCATCCTCCCTGGGCTTGAATAGAGTGGGTGTGTTTCCTTCAGAAGATCTGAAATGTGGTCTCTGAGCATCCAAGACTGGTTAGTAGCTTGAGTGAGACAGACAAACTGCCGTAAACACAGACAAAGATGTGTGCCAGTGGGGAAATTATGGGGGAAAAGTAAAAAAATAGCGAATTTTTTTTGTGCTCAAAACATTAAGGCCCTCATGGGGATTTGTTTATATACAACTAGGCAAAGCTGTTTTATCTATAGGTGGTTTCAAAAACAATGTTTGCTGAAAGACCTATTGCATTTTCTGGATCCTAACAAACAAGGTTTGACTGGTGACAATTATAGTTCCTAGGTGACAGCCGATGTTCCATAAGGGTTTTTATTCATAAGGTCTTGTTTGTGTCATAAGGCCTTTTAGTCATAAGGCCTTTCATTCCTAAGCCTTTGTTCATAAGGCCTTATTCAATAATGGCCCGAACGGTTTCTTCCTTCATGGAAGGTCCCGATCTTCATAATCAAAAGACGGGCCGATATCATAATAGTAAAAACTGTCCGTTATTCATAATATTGAAAGGTCCGATATTTCCATAATAGGATGAGGTCCGTTATTCATTAAAATAGGTAAAAGGGTCCCGATATTCATATATAGGAAAAGGGTCCGTGATTCAAAATAGAAAACAAAAACCGGTCGTGGATCTGCCCAGGATCGCAGCTGACAAAAAAAGTGCAAGTTTTCAGTTTCGCGATTTATGAAGAACGGACCTCTTTTGCATTATAATAACGGGACCCTTTTCAACTATTATGTAATAAACGGCCCCTTTCACTTTTATGAATTACGGACCTTTTTTTACTATTATATATCGGACCTTTGTCTCTGTTATGAATAAGACCCTTTTGATAATTATGAAAAACAAGGCCTTTTTGGTCATTATGAATTCGGACCTTATGACAAGACCCCATTTTGATTCCTTGACGAAGACCCCCCCCCCCCCCCCTCAGAGGAACTATTCAGTCACGTGTGTGTGCGTGTGCGTGTGTAAGTGTGATGCCCAGCTTGTAAACACGATAACTTGTCATGTCGATTAGGTCAGCTGATACTTGGTATGTGTGTTCCCCATGATGATTACATGAACCCTATTGTTTTGGTCCAGGTCAAGAGGTTCATCTGAGGTCACCAGAGGTCAAAGTCTGAAAACCTTGTCAAACACGATACTCCAGAAATGGTTGTGACTGATTCAAGTTGAAATTGGTTTATAGCTTTCTTATATGGGGAGTACCGGAACCTTATTGTTTCTGTTTTAGGTCGGGTGAATTTAGGTCGAAAATTAGGAAAATTTGATATTTTTTGTTTTGCCATTTTTGCTTGTGAACACGATAACTCACCCCCCCCCCGTCGATGGATGAGAGCTGCATACTTGGTATGTTGTGTTCCCCATGATGAGGTACATGGAGCCCTAATTGTTTTGGGGCAGGTCGAAGTCATCTGAGTCACCATATGTCAGTCTGAAAACCTTGTAAACACGATAAGTCCAGAACGGTTGGTCTGATCAGGTTAAATAGGTGTGTATCTTTCTTATTGGGAGTACAGAACCCTCAATTGTTTTTTGGTAAAGGGCGGGGTGAATGAGGCTCATAACTTGGTTTTGGGTATTCCCCATGATGAGTACATGACCCTTTGTTTTTGGGTTCAGGTCAGAGGTCTCTGAGGTCACAAGATGTCAGTCTGAAAACCTTGTAACCACGATAAGTCCAGAAGGATTGTCTGATCAAGTTGAATTAGGTGTATCTTTCTTATGGGAAAAAAAAAAAAAAAGGGTTTTTTTTTTAAAAAAACATGACCTATTGTTTTTGGTAAAGGGCGGGGTGAATGGAGCTCATACTTGTTTGTGTTATTCCCCATTTGATGAAGTACATGACCCTATTGTGGTTGTTTTGGGTCCGGTCGGAGGTCATCTAAGGGTACCCCCAGAGTTCAAAGTCTTAAAACCTTGAAATTTTAGTGTGTAGCTTTCTTACCAAAGGTACAGGAACCCTATTAGTTGGTTGGAAATGAAATTTGTCAGACGTTATGTTCCCGCATGAATGAGTCTGTTACTCTCTCCCATTTGTCCGTGTGTCTGGCTATGGGTTGACTGAAACAGTCAAGGAATCACTAGCTTTTGGCTTTCTGGTTTTAGTATAATTCAGACCTTTTTGGTCTTCATGAAACGGACCTTTTTTCCGAAAATTTGCCGTTATTAATAACGGGCCTTAGGACAAAAGCTTTATGAATAAAAGGCCTTATGAACATCGGTCGGTCGGTCCCCAGTTCAGATGGCTATGAATAAATGAGTAATTGTATACCAGGTGAAGATTAGCTGCTTAAACAAAGCATAATTTAATTTGCAGTTGCAATGGACAATACACTTGCTCATGATAGAAACATGTTAGCGAGAACCATCGAGGTGATTCACTCAGTGCTATAGTAGCAGTTTCAGATTAACTACCACGCTTTGGAACTCTAGAACTACATGAACCTTGCCCATTATCCGCTTGATTATTGTTCTAGATGAGTGGCGTGGCCAGGGGTAGGGTATAATCGACATGGTATAATAACGTTTTGTGCGTGGATCTAATTTCCTTAGTAATTCATTTCACCATCTTAACATATGCTATGGTGTGTCTTGATGTTATCAGTAGATGATATTTCAAGTATTCAGTTTTCAGTTTTGATTTTAAGGAGTCATTCATCCATGACTTAAACAATCACCCCCAAATTGGTCTATGGATAAACGTGTTATGCTGATATGCTCCATTTTACTACATGTGCAATGCCATTTGGCGCTGGAATGCTTATTTCGAGTGATCATTGTTTTTTATGTGTATAGATGGTCACATTCTAATTAGTGCCCCATATATTATACCCCTGAAACTGTCTGGCATTACAGAAATTATCTACCTGTGGATTGATATAAGAATAAATAATAAATTGCAGTATATCGCGCACATCAATCACGACGTAATCAAAGGCGCTACAGAGGAAGCAATAAAATTGAAAAACCATCATCCTTGAAAGCACACTTAAACTAGATTGTCTTTTAATTTGATTTAAAAAGTACTAATGTTGTGCAAGTTCTGATGTCTTGGGCATACTGTTCCAAAGTCTGGGATCCATAGTACGAATGCCCTATCCTTAAAGCGCTTCTTACTTCCACCAGAGAAAGCTTCCTTCATGAAGTACTTCTCACCAGATCTTAGGGACGATGGGACTACCATGATACCAGTCCACAGGTATCCAGGGGCGAGTCCATAGAAACCTTTGAAATATGGCCACAACGTTCAGTATATCAATTCTCGCCCTCTCCCCTATATTGATGATTTCACCTGTCCTAGTTGGCCATTCTTCCTTGTTGCTTGTATTACACGGTAAAACCTCTCAGACATAAATGATGAACTTTACATTGATTTTTAGGTAACGACCTGCTCGATTCAAATACCCAAACTAGCGAACTCCATTCTACTGCTGACTGTAATTAACCAATAATATTTGCACTTCAAAGATGCAGCTATTTAATTTAATTTCCCTTCCCTACTCTCATATTCGTGGTGTTTCATTCTAGCGTACCAACATTAACTATCAGTCTTTCCTGATCTTCTGGATCATGACTTCTGGAGAAGTGCCCCAGGCCCCCATTTCTACATGAGTGAGATTTTGCCCTGGTTGCCATGGTAATCATTGATGCCCCTTGCTACTAGTCTGTCTGGATCGTTTTTGCGCTCATTTTTGACGTCACAGTAACACTCCAAGGAATGGTTTTGCGACTTTTGGTAGTCCTTACATAGTTACGTACTGATTGGAGTGGGGGATGGGGGGGGGGGGGGCGGGGAATTCATTTTTAAATGATACTGCTGCAAAACGTAGGTCTATTCTGCATTTTCCTCTGATGGATTGCCTAACCAGGCAGTCTTCTGAATTGGCCTAATTGGTCTTTTCTTTGTTGGTGAAGTCTTTCCATCCATATGGCCAATGAGAGAAGGCAAAGAGATGAAAGAAAATTGGGGAGTGGAGACTGTAGTCTTTGGTCAAGCATTGTTTTGTGTGTCTTTAGCTAATAGTTTTGCTCAATTTTTTGCTGAACTTGTATAAACCTTGATTTAAATAGCTCAAGAGCATTAGTTGGTAAAGTTTTCCCAAACAATCACCTAGAGCTAGAGCATATATTACAGACAAGGCTTGTGAATATGTAGTATTTAATATTGATTACTTGTTAAAAACATTAAAATATTTTTTTAATCCTCCGGTTTTGGATCTGCTGGGACCAACCCGGAATGTTGATAGTACAGTCACATGCTGATGAGCTACGAGCTATTCTTCTAGAACCCATTGCTGGAGCCGCGACTGTAGTAATTATCAATAATAAAATTGATTCCTCCTTCAGTTCAGCAGGAACTTCGCTGTCTGCTTGGCAGCCGCATAACAATAGCAGCAAACAAACCTTCTAAAATCATGTAACTTCAGGATATTTCTTCTGTTCAATAATGTTTTGTAGTTTGTCCAAATGTTTCGTTTAGTGATGACTACAGATTGGGAATTTTTATTTGATGGGGCCACTGTTCTGATTAAGAAGCGGCAAATTAAAAAATAAAGTTGTTATTTGAAATGTCACGAAGTAGTTCTTTTTCAAGCAAATTTTTGGTGATTATTGCCCTATTACGATATCGAAAGCCTTAAAGAAACAAAAATGTTTCATTCTGTATTGATGTAATTCTTTTAGGTTGACATTAGTTAATATTTTTTGAGGGTTATGTCCAGTCACAATAGGATTTGGACACAACACTTTGTATTTAACTGTGAGTACGCTGAGGCCCCTTTGCCACCCTTAAAAGCGCACCACGGGGCTGGCGGAGGAATTCAGAACCCTCAGCGTTTGAGTAGTCCTCACTGTACAGAATGTTTTTTTTCCACACACACATTGTTTCTTTTTCTTCTTTCTCGCGAATACCTTGGACCACTCCCTTGGCTTCCAGCTATGGTTGATCCGTTGACTTCTGGAATTGGTTTCTTTTTCAAATGAGACTGCCACCATTGCAAAGGCTAACCAGTGTTGGTGTTTGCATAGTAGAACACCAGACAGACAAGACATTGATTTCCACATATCTATTCTAGCCACCTTATAAAACCTGTTTGCTGATGTTGTAATCATATTTTCCATAGAAAGGCCATGGCTTTAAAAAGGCTGTAATGATAACGTTATGACTGTAAAGGTTTTCTGAACCCCTGGGATTGTATGCCTGGACTTATTTGAGCACTTGGCAACATGAACTGGCTTTTATTGTGTGATTGTTCATAATGAGCCACTGTGCACATATTCACCAGAGAGATTTAGTGTAGCATCTTTTCAGCATAGATAGTTGAAGATTTCTGCCTATTTACCAGCCTATTGGAGAGCCTCTGAAACCTTCCCATACCAGGTGATTTGGGCAACCTTTCCACCTATAGGACACCCTTCAACGCTGTTTGGTGGCAGTTTGCGAAATGGAACATCAATATTGATGTATGATCGGAAGTGATGGAATCTCCCTTGTGTGTAAGTTACAGGGTTTTATATTGCAGTCCATTGCTGGCAGAGCGTCAGGCACGCTCACTGTATTAAATGGCATTCAACATCATTTTTTGTATTGGTAATTCCTTCAGGGAAGAGAACAGCAATACTGAGATTAAACACGTTTTTTCTTCATCTTTTCCTGTGGAGCATGTTTTTCAACGTTTTTTTCAGGAGATGATGGGGGTTGTCGGGGGTTTGTTTATCGTGCAAAAATGCTGTTGCAACTGTAAAATGCAGGTCCTTTACATATCAAAGACATAGCCAGGTAATTTCCTAGTATTCCTTCAGTGAGTTTTAAATACATTCACTGCTCATTCAATGACAAATTACCCGAAAAAAGGTTTCATCTGGAAACTATATACTCATTATGCTTGCAACAGATATGGACAGTGGTATGCAGATAGGGTTTTTGTACAATTTGAAGAAGCAGATTCCCATAAGGGGTTGGGGGATTGAGGGGAAAGAGAATTCATGAGTAATGTTTTGGAGAAAATAAGTGTCTGATAGCCCTTTCCCCATCACAATATTTTGGACTGAACTTCAGATTGGAGCAGTCTACGTAACATTAAAGTAATATTTCTTGATGGTGGTTCCATTTCAATTCCAGTGACCTGTGACTGGAAAAACGGGTCCCTCAATGTCAACTATCCATCTAAAATCCCGAAATCCTTGCAACTAAAAAGTGGATCCAACTTGTGGGACCCTCGTACAAACTTGTGAGCATAAATTACCGCCTTCACCAGGTCACAACGGTGTGATCAATTTCTGGGCCCTTCCTTGGCTATTGCCATCCCCTGTCCGCAGCCTTGCTGTGGAATCAGCAATTGGGAAACCGGCTCTTAGAAAGCTTTCTATACTATATATAGCTTGTTGTTTCATTCACTACAGTTTGACAACAAAGTAATAGGATGGGTCTGAGTCTTATGTGAAATCAGGTCAAGCGGAGAAAGCTTCTCAAAAAAGATAAACAGATAAAATAAATAGGTAAGGTCATCTAGATAGATTAGACTAATTAGGTCCTGGCCTTGGAAGTACTACCACCAATGGTGGAGGGACCTGGACCTATTTACCTCCCAGACAGAATTCTAGTGGATTGACATCACGTGAATAGAACAAGTTGGTCCTAGTTCAGATAAGTAAATATACTGTTTACATGGTTATGATGTTATGCTCAAACTAGGCATGAGTTTTAGAGGCAATATTTTGGGTGGAGAGGGGGGGAGGGGGAATGGTGACATATCTTGGAATTTGTTAGTATGTCCTAGGAGAGGGATTGTACTCTCCTTAGTTGACATTCTTTGTTTTTGTAAAGTGAGGTGTTCAGGTGCAAAATGGTGACTAGGTGTGGCTGTTATTCAAACCTACATCATGTATTTACTTAGGCCTCTCTGGCTCAACGACTTCATTTCTCCTGACTGCTTAATTTCAAATCGAGAGCTCCTGGGATGGCAGGAGCGGGGGGGGTGCGGGGGGGGGGGGGGGGGGTTGGGGGGGGGGGGGGAGGGGGGGTGGAATAGGACATATAATTTGTTTGTTAAAGCATAGATCTTAGAATCGGCCCCACACATCACTGAAACGCTGCTTCCAGCTTCACAATGGCATTAAACTACTGACTTCCTTATTTAACATATTTACATTCCATGGAGAATAGTGGGAGGGGTGGGATTTAGGAGAATATTTTGTGTAGCTGATACTCCTTAGCTCCCCAAAGAAAACCACCCTTTGTTCAGGGCTAGACTCTGCCACCAGCCCCATTGTGTGCAAGCGGCTGTATAATCCTCCCAAGTATAATGGCACCCTCATCCTACTGTTGGGATTTTTCTATAAGCTCACCCAGCATAAATACCACCTTGTTCAGGGTACCAGAGACATCTTGTAAATTATCCGGCACCCTATAAGTTTACATGGTAGATATATATTGATTGCAAAAGGAAGAGAAAAACCTCGAGATGGGTTATCCTACTATTCACTACTTCTTTGGCCAACATTAAGTGAGAGGTTAGTGGTACCCAGTACTGTGATAATAGCCTTATTTTCAGTCACTAGACTGGATCGAATCAGAAATGGTGATTGTTTGGTTCTTTGGTATTTTTGTTTTTTTCAGCCTTGTCCCTACTTCTGAAAATGTTTCTTCTTCTTTCTTTTCATGTTTGGTCAGGAAGATAAAGGCCATAGGCTGGGAACTAGAATATCTGTGATGATCTTGGCCCTCGATTTGTGTCTTGGGTATTGTGGGGGACTGTTGAAGTGTCATTGTATAGCTCGCTTCATCGGTCTTTGATTCAAGTTGTATTTTCCTTCCTCATCCCTCGCCCGGCAAGGTGGTCTTGTTTAGTGACTTTTCTAGATCAAGTGACCACATTGCCCGCTCTGTAATATTACCCCACATGATTGTCATGCCCCTGTCAGCGATATGGAATAGATCTGCCAAAGTACACAGTCCCTTCACACCCACCTGCCAGTTGTCTGTTGCCTAGTTTCCTCCCCCCATGTGTAGAGTCGATTCCGAAGTCCTCGTTAATAAATTCAGGGGAATCTTGTTCCTCTCAACTTTTTCCGGACTTGTCTCCATCATATTGGCTAGTAGGAAGATTGTGATTCCTGTTTCAGTGAATCTGTTTTCTTGCCTCTCCCCTGTTCTCAGATGGGAGGCATGGGGGGGGGGGGGGGGGTGCAAGGATGTTTGAGTGAAGTGTCTAGGCTTTTTTTGACCAAGACTGGTGATTCTTCCTGTTTATTATTTCCAACATCACAAAACATTTGTAGTGTATTTTGATTCCTTAAAGAGTTAGAGGAGTCTATGCAGCCATGGGGGGGGGGCCCATTGTGTGTCTGTGTGTGGTGGTGAATGCCTGGCTTGTAATTACAGTAACTTGACCTTACCCTGGAGAATGAAGCCTATACTGGGAAATAGGTCCCCAGATGAGTCTTGAATCCCAAATGTTTGGGGCAAGCTCAAAAGTCTTCTGAGGTCACAGAGTCAAAAGTATGAAAAACTGGTGATAAAAAAAAGGCCAATGCTGGTCCGATCAACTAAATTTGGTGTGCCTTCCCTTAATCGGAGTACAAGAAACCTGTCGGTTGTGGATTTTGGTGACTTTGTTAGAAATTGCGAGGTGATATTCTTGGCAATTTTTAGCTTGTGTCCCTGATAATTTGACCCCACAAGATCGATGAAGATCATACTTGGCATGTACTTCCCTGTTCCCATTTTTGATGAGTACATGGCCCATTGTTTGCGGTCATGTCAAAGGTCATCTCACGTCAATAGAGGTCATCTGAAAATCTTGTGATCATGCTAGTCCAGAAGCTTAGTCTGGATCCCTGCTAATTTGGTAGCACTATGCAGCTTGGGAGGGGTAAAAAAAATATAAAAAAACGATTGTTCTACCTTACTGGTTTTCAGTAAAAGATAGGAAATTGGTAAAAGGGTTTCTTTGGTGACAGTTGGGTTAATAAAATGATAAACTCCCATTGGTATGTGTGTTCTCCATGATCGCACCTGTCCTACTGTTTTTGGCATCATGGCAAATTCCTCTGAGGTCATTGACCATAAGGCAGTCAGGATTTATTAAGCCTCTTGGCTTTTCTGGTTGAAATAAGTTTGGTTCTATTTGCACAATAATTATTGGCAATAGGTTCTAACGTCTGCATTATCTTAGTGGAGATTAGTGGACCACCCCTGGCTGTTCAGCCATGGCAATGCAGTTCACTCTCTGATTATCTTAAGTGGAGATTGTGACCACCCCTGCTGTTACAAGCTCATGGCATGCAGTCACACAGATAGTGGGTTGGTAGACATTAGTCTGTCATTGTGTAACTAACTAGTGGGTAGGATATGTGTATAATGGGGGGGGGGGGGGTAATACAGGTACTATGGACTTCATATTGTGGAGAGGGTAGCAGGACAGATATATGGGTGAATTAAGCCGGCCTCTTCTGTAATAATCCTCTTCATCTGTCTAGCCTTATCATTGTAGTCTTAAGATTTTTCCCAGGGTACTATTTTTTCTTCAGACTTTCAGTATAATATACCAATAGATACCTTTCGGCAAGGGCGAGCTATCCTAGTATATGCGTGGTCACGTCTATTCCCTTACAGAAAGACTGGTACCAGGGTGTGCCCATGTTTTCCTTCAAGGTTGTTGTAATGGGTATAGTTTCCACGATCTGGTAATGTTTTGTAAGTGTGCTTTGAGCCATAATGCTGGAATGCCCTGGCTACTACTACTACTGACCGAAGCTTATCAAATCATTGATAACACGCTATACGTATCACACGGTAATTCCCTGTGATGAGGCTGCTAACGTAAAAGTTGCCTTGCACCCACCGATGTTAGAGATATACTCAAGATATCGTATCTCCTGAGAGGTTCCTGCATGGTTTCTTTTCTTCAATTTTGGGTTGTATAATGGGGATGAAGCGCCCTGTTTGGACTTTTATCATGTCATAAACAGTCTTTGTTTGACTGAAAATCCAGCTAAATAATGGCCCTGCATCGGCTTTGCCTCATCGGTATTCAGTTGAATTTTGAGTCTCACAATAGCACTTTATCTCTTTATGCGGCACCTGCATTTTAACCAACTTTTTGTGGTCATAATTTGTGCTCCTTAATAGAAACATGGCGAAAATTGGTACCAGGATATGTAATCAAAGTTCGGCCAGAAAAACAGAAATGTACCCCTCCTCATCCAGTATGGCCTAGTGTACAGGCGGTGGCCATAATACAGCATCTTTTCCTATAGGAGGTTTTTCAAGTATATGTATGCTTAAAATTCAGTCATCAACATGATTTTGTAGTATACCTGATACCTGTGTATTAATTTGTGTTCCTAATTTCTTCACAATCATCAAACAATTTGACTTTTCTTTAGACTTTTGGTGGGAATCTATAAGCAAAAAATTCGCAATATTAGTCACGATATCATAACTGTTCCATTTAGAAGCTAGTAATATTCACTTAAATTCAGATTAATTCTCTAATGGAGTATCAAAAGTACTGATACTCTGTCAATACTAACACAGTACTCTGTTGTAATTGTGCAATAACTGTAATATTGATTTAATACCAACAATTGGACAATGGATCAGTGTTTGAATATTCCTGTTTAAACTATCATTCATGGGAGTACATCAGTGCTTTGTACTTCACCACCTGAAAAGATGTGCCTTCCAATTTCTTTCCATAATTAACTGGTCTTATTGAGATTGTTTTGAAAAAGTGAATAATGCATTTGGATTTTATAATTAGGCTTCTTACTTTGTGTCTCTTGCTTTTTGAAGATCTTCAGAGATAGTTAGCCCCTATTTGTGGGTTGCGTTCATTAACTTTTCATGAATGTGGTAGGTAGTCATGTGGAAAATCTTCATGGTCAAAGTTATTTTCTCACTCAAGGGGGAGAGGTTAGATATTGCGAAGTAATAAACACAATAAATGTGTTGTTCTGCTGATTTAGATACAAATCTATTCCACTAATTCTGTTGGAACTGTACCCCTCAAGGTTACGCTATCAAGCAACCCCATGCCCTCCTCCGTGCGACCATCTGGGTGGCACCCAATTGGCCATTCTCACTTTGCGAGGGCTGTCTGCATTATCTGCTTCCCACTTGGTTCCCAAAAACATGGTAATAATGTATCAAGGTCACCAGAGGTAATGTCTGCTTCTAAACTTTGCTGAATTTCAGAAAAACTACACAAGGTACTTCATTTAAAAAACCTCCTCCTACCTTTGGTCATTGAATGTTGTCCTTTTTGTCGCGCCTGAACTTTGTTCAAGGAGGACATTAGTGGGCCACTTTGTTGTGTGTGCATCTGTCTGTATAGCGTATGTGTGGTTCGATATCTCCTGAATGGTGAAAGCAATATGCTGAAAACTTTTTGGGAGGTGTGTGGTGGAGAGTTGTCGATGGCATCTACTTTCGTCCCGAAAGACCATACTCATTTGCTTGCATAAAGTGCATATTTATAAAAATTGGCCTGGAAGCTTGTGTAAAGAAAATCTTGATTGGTATACGCAATGGTGATTGCTGACTAGAGTATGTACAACTATGAAGCGTACACAAACTGATAGATTTCTGGCATAATTTCTGCGATTTTTTCATTGGATTTGACGAAACTCTGTGGTGATGGTTTATCTATGGTCCCAATAAAGTTTACAGTAGGGCAGGTCACCAAGGGCATTAAGTTACCTAATTTGCATTTACCTAGTCTAATTGCATAATTATGCAGATTTCAGCGTTGGTTGTGATTCTCATGAAACTTGGGGAGATGGTCACCTTCGTTCTTGATAAATTTAACCAACAGTGTAAAGGGCACTAAAGGTCATTTAAGTGATATTTGCCCATAAATTATGCAATTTTCCAAAAATTTGTTAAATAAAAACTGCAAAACACTTGGAATGAGTGCCTTTAGGGTGCTCGTAGAGATTTGTCATGATAATTCTTGGGTTCAGTGGATCAAACAACATTAAAGAAGAGTCAAAGGTCAAAGGTGAGTCTTAAGAAATATGCTTTTTTTTTTTAGGAGTTACAGGGCAAAGAAATAAGAACCGTAAATTTTTGGATTTGTGATAGAGCTCTTGTGGCTACATAGACGAACCAACGCCGCTCATTCGATCTGACACCTGGGTCTTCAAGTAACAAGGGGCCAAAGGTCGATTTTATTACCTTTTGGGCAATAGCTTAGGGCGTGTGTATCTGATTACAAATGCTTTTGGGGCTTGGTGCATCACATCGAGGCAAACATTTTACATAAAAACGGTTATGTCATCCAAAGGGTCATTCAAGGTCAAAAAGCTGCCAAGTAATAACATTTTCTGCAACAACTTCTAGTGACTGTATGCGATATGGCTGACCATTGGAGGTTAATGCATATCACAAGGGTAAATTTTTCATAAAAAACCGTTATGTCATCAAAGGTCAATTCAAGGTCACTTATAGACAAAAAACTGCTAATAATAGATTTTCTGTTTTTACAACACCTCCAAAAACTGTATGCTATATGGCTGAATGTTGAGGCATGGTGCTCATGATCGTAGGTGGGAATATTTAATGAAATGTTATGTCATAAAAGGTAGTTTAAGGCTAATTATCAGATGTCATTTAATCTAATAATTATTCACATCTTTTTTTTACAAAGAATTCTCTCATCCCTCTACCTTGAAGCCCACAGGAAACTTCTCCATTGCTCCAGCCTGTCAAACATTTCCTGTTCAGCCTTGAAATTGTTTGCATGGGTCGGAAGGAGAAGGAACCACTTGATCCCGCAACCAGGCGAGACCCATTGGGGCGATCGCCTTGTTATTATACTGATGCCTAATAACCGTCTATTTTATCACCTTCTATTTTGCTTAAAAGTGGGGTTGTAACATATTGACGGTTCACCTGCCAGGCGATGTCTAGCTAGTTTACTGATGTGCTCTGTGGTATACAACTGCAAGACTGAATGGTCATAACAAAGGTATTTTTGTTGGGAATGAACCTAATCTATAGGTCCAAACTCCATTTCGTTAGATGTTCCTATGTGATTGTGGAAAAACGGATCTTCAGAGTCCAGTCCATTATGTGGAGGAATTAGGGAGTGTCCCTATTGCACAAGAATGGATGACATCACATACTACAATGCGGGGTCTGTTAGTAATTAAGGGTATTTCCCCTGATCATAAGGGACTTGTCGAACCTCTTTGGTGAGCACCTTTTGCCATTCACTGTCGCCACCTCCGTGTCACTGGGAGACGTCAAAGAGGATATCCTAATGGGGTATCACATGAAGCACTCACTTCTCACAAGGTTCTTACTGTTACAGTTGGGTATTGTGAGATGATCGATGCCTGGTTTAATTGCTCTGCGGGGGAAAAAATCCTCACTGTGGCCTGATGGCTGAGACTAGTTGAAGGAAATGTGAAACAGGACTATCTATGCTGTCCGAAGGAGAGTATACTATATTATTATCCATTGGTACTACCTGTGCTATTGGCCCAAACCCCCTGCAACTGGTGGCTGTGGGATGTGGGATACTAGTGGTGTCATGCACTGATGTGCACTGTCACAGAAACTTTGTGATGACTCATGATCAATCAATGAATCATATATTTGGGTTAGAATCATCCGACAATGGGACAATAACACATCAATATTCAAGTTTAATTGGAGTAGGGGGGGGGAGGGAGCAATCAAACATTGAGCCCCGTTATTAAAATAGAAATATTGACAGCTTTGGAATGATGGGAGATGGGGGGGGACTTGACCCCATTCCCCACCCTGCTTTGGAATGATGGCAATGGATGGAAAGAAGCCATATTGTCACTGGTAGGGAATGATATATTTAGTAGAATTATCCTGTGGGGGATGGGACCCAACCAAAACATTGCTGTGTGGAAATAGAAACATTGACACTGAGGGGGAGGGAATTGTCCACATTCCCTACCCACTTAGAAATGATAACCATGGATGGAAGAGCTCGTCAGCACTACCCTAGACTGATGGAAGAGCTCGTCAGCACTGGCCCTTTACTATGTGTAAGAAGAGGTTCCTCATCAATCCCTGGTGAGGTTACTACTGGTCATCTACCCTGTGTCGATGGTGATCATGACTGGAGATGGGAGCCCGACAACAGACGCTGGAGGAAGACCCGAAGATCTGGAATTGGAAGATAACAAGGAATAGTGGAGGTACCTCACGTTGATGTCATCACCCATACTGCAGTGTTACATGTGACTGCATGGCCACCATGATCCTCAACCATTGACTGTCATAACCATCATCCACCATTAACTGTTCCTAGACTTAAATGTTCAGTTTGCATGCTCCCTGCTGTTTTGGAATTTATTTCCGTTAAAAATCACTACATTTGCGTGATCTGTTTCCTGTACTAAGAAAAATGAATCACTATGGCTGTGGGGTTGAAGGGTTGATGAAGTATGCACAATTGCAAACGTAGGACTCTCACTGACTTGGAACTTGAAAGATATTATGACTAATCGGTAGATTCATTATGAAACTAATATCCTGCTGATGTACAATAGCAGGTCCATCGATATGTTCGCCTAAACTGCTCTCAAATAATTGTATGGGCCAAATGGCCTTTGGGGCTCTTTAGCAAGTTTTGAGAACTTGTAGCCCTGAGCCCTTGGCCCAGTGGCAGTGCTCCCAAAAAAATAGAATGTAGGGTATGGACAAAATGTATTTGTTCATATTTTTTCTTCCAATATATTTCCAACAATAATTTCACTGCAAAAGAAGGTGATTGTAGCACAAGATGCATCCGGGACCAATTATTGAAGAAGAAAAAAATCAATGGGGAGGGTTACGCGCCCTCAAATGGGACGCTTTTACTCTCCAGGATAGCGATCTCATGGTTCCCTGGGGTTCCCCCTGTCACTGTACCCCTCCCCAAACTGAAAAGTCTGGTGATGCCACTTCAGCTCCACTAACTCTGGTACTGCCTCTATAGCTACCTTGCTCAATGTGGCTGTTCGAACAGTGAGTCGACCCAGAATGTTTTTGGGGGAAGGGGGTTCACATCTGTTTACTATCCCGGGGTGATCAGTCTAAGGATGTCTTCAAAATGTTGGGAGTATTTGCTTTTCCAGTAGAGCGACATGTAAGATAGAAAGAGGGGTGGATATCGTTGAGTCACTGGACTCAACTGACACCATGTACTTTGGCTCCCCATTTAGTTAACAGTTGAGATGTTTCACTGAATGTGGGGACCTAATTTGGTAATACTGCAAAAGCTGTGATTGCATCATACCTAGTTATATAGACTGATGTTGATATAGCCAATGTCATCATTAATCAATACATCTCGAAAAAACAGGCAGCTCATGCCCTATATTTTTCAATTGGTAATTCCATGGTGCCTGTTGCATTGTTGCATTTTGGGACCATTCATTTCCATTAAAAAAAGGTTGCAGAAGCAATTGTCTCTTGTGCCTGTTCACTTGCTCTGTGCCTGTGATGTCCCAGTCAGCCAGAAGCATACATTGCCATTGCAATATGCATCACCCAATCCTCTCCTTAATTAAACTTGCAGCCTTATGCTCTTTCAGAGGGTACCACGAATCAAACTGATCACAAGAAATATTAAATATTTGCTTTTAACGTTTGAAGCGATGATGTACATAATTGATTAATGAATAGTGGCATGTATTATTCCTCATCTATGTACCGGCGAGGTCAGTGTTGGTGGTTATACCAACTTTTGGTCTGGCCGTGATGACGGTCTGCGTACGCAGGGAGTAGCTCTCGCTGTTGCTGACTACCTTGTTCCCTTGGTATCACAGGTAACGCCTATCAATGAGCGTATAATGCGGCTGCATATTGGCACACACTGTCGGCGTGTTGTTTGTGGTTGCAGTGTATGCTCCGACTGGGGTCGGTGATGACTTGGTGGAGGAAGCCTTCTACACCCAACTTCAACTCGGTCTGTGATACCATCCCCACTAGTGATCGAGGTCATTCTGGGTGAATTCAATGCTTCCACTGGTAGCAGTAGGGGATGGCATGAGCTTGTCTGGTCCTCAGGGTCTGGAAGCCGTAACGACAGCAGTCTCTGGCTCCTTGACTTTGCTAGTAGAAGTCATGGGATTAGGATTGCAGGCTCATGTGCTCGAGATATGACGCTAGACGCTGGACCTTGGTAGTATTCCAACGATGATGTCACCGTCAAGGAGATAGACAGCTCCCGTAGATGGGAGATGGAGGATGATCATGAACTGCAGGGTCTTCAGGAGTGTCCAGTTCTTCACAGCTGACCACAGGCTGCATGTCATTACGCTTCGGCTTAACTTCCGTGTCCCTAGGAAGGCTTCATCTGGCTGTTTTGAAGCTGGATGTTCGCCAACTGCGGGATCCGGAGGTGCCACTGCTCATGAAGCTAAGCTTGGACAGTAGTCAGGGGAGCAGGGTGCTGATGGGGACCCCAAGCAGAATTGGTCAGACTTCAAATCCTGCATTCTTACAGCTGCCAAGGAGTGCATTCCAGAGCGCCCCAGGAAGGCTGACAGATACACTTTCTCAGGGGACGGTTGATGCCATCGAGCTGTTTAGAAGGACCCATTGTGTAACCATTTGTGCTCCTAATGTAATGGTCTAAGCCACATCAGGCAACTAGCTGTCTTGGTAAAAATGCTGAAGCCATCCAAAAATGTTTTGTGTTTACATTACATCAGAGTGAGATACCAGGTTTTCGTAAATCTTACCTGATGTATTTGGTCGATATGCGGGCACAATAAGACAGGAAATGGCAAAGTGGCCAAAGTTGCTCTTCACTTTTGAACCAGCCTGAAGCAATGTCAATTTTATGACCTAATTCCAGTTGAGGCAACTAATTTAACTCCGATGTTGACTCCAGAAAGTTTAAATAATATGCCAAAGGCGGCAGGATAGTACTTCGGGTATTGTTATAGGGGTATGATTGTTTCTCTTGTATCAATGCAAGTTAAATGGACTTGCAATTTAGTGAGGAGTTTGGTAAATTGATAAAATATTTTGTTTGAACAGCTAAAATTGATTGGAATGCAGTTGATCTGTTCTCCCTAATTTGTTATTATGATGTGACTATCTGTCTAATAAAGCAGAGTGCTAACATAGGTTTACATGTCTACAAGAATATTAGAAAACAATTAGACCATTCAGATCACCGGTAAAGGCTTTTCCCAGCTGCAATGAGGACATCAATTCACTGTCTAATTTACAGCTTGTTTTTTTTCATGTTTACCCAATTATATACATTCCATGAGCAACTTTGGGGAGGGGAGGGGGGCTTTGGAGAGTTTGGGGGAACTTTACCCCCCTCCCTGCCAACCAGTGAAGCATTAAGAAATATTAGATGTCACCAGTGCACTCTCTGATGTGACTGTCTGACATTGAAGCAAGATAACTGTTCATTGCTCTAGAACCATTATTATTTTACAATTGCATGCTTTCACTTGTACTACTCGTAAATTTATTCCTGTTAACTTTGTGTTTACAATACTGCTTTGAATTGATAGTAACATTTCTGTATTCAGTAGTACCAATCTGTTCATAGCATTTCTTGTCATTCTCTGCACACACAGCCATGTCTATAACTCATGCCTACTCCCTAGTTCTAACTCTGGCATGAAAAGGTGAGATACGCCACTGGCAACCCCACTTGACCAACTCTTCTGTGATATTTCTGCCAGCACCCCTGTATGATTCAGTATACATTACGCACCTACCTCTCCCCTAGACACATGCACCCCTGTATCATAATACGACTGACTAATATTAAAATCGATGCAATTACCCATTTCGAAACAGTTTGCTGAATCACTAATTGTGAATAATCACACAACAGTTTCAAGCAATTATTACATTATTGAGAACCACAATACCACATTCTGTGAGGATATACTTTTCTGCAAGCACCCCAGTCATGTCTCTCTATATCCCATTCCCCATGCCCTATGGGTCATGTTGCATCATCTTGTATGCAGTTGTGGAATGATGTTGTCTCGCCTGAATGGAGTCTAAGAAGAATCTTAAAGATCACTTGGAGTTGTGTGTGTGTATGTTTTACATATGTGTGTATGTCACACTTTCCTGTTAGCAGGATTTCTCTGAAACCGTGAGACCGACTTCCCTGAATTTTTGTAAGTAGTATCAGGGTCAGTCAGGGTGTGAAACATTAACCGTTAGATATTATTAGATGGGGCACGAAAGTCACTGATCATGTACTTAGCCTATTTCATGTATTTTATTGCTTGAACTAATTCTAAAGTATTAGGTAACAGGTGTAGGTACCAGATAGTAGGTAGAATAACTGATTAGATTTTAGTCATGAAATATGTTAATTGCAGTGGTGTACCCATGGGGGGGGGGGGGCTGTCAGAACACCCCCCCCCATGACCCAGTGACCAATGCATTTTTAACACGGAAACTTATTTTTCGCAGTTCAGTAGAGGTTTTGCAGATGTTATTTATCAAATATTGCAGCAGCATGTGTCTACGGGCCCATAAATTGTACTTATTTGCCAATGGGGAGGGTAAGGCCATTCATAAGGGCGCTCTTCTCTTGTGTTCCGACTCAACCCCCCCCCCCTCCCCACCCCAAGACAAATCTCTCGGTACGCGCGCCTGGTTAATTGATTCGTCTAATTTGCATAATTTATGAAATTTTTTTACAATGAATTAAAAATAAATAAATTAGATTTTCATTTTAACCTTAGTCACATATTACTACAAAACTTGGTACGTCCATTTGTAGACATGGTCAACAATAAGTCCAATGAACTAGGAATTGGTCACTGAATAGTGCCATCTATAGGGGCACTTAGGCTGGCAAACTATATCCATTATCCACCTCTATATGCTTTAGATTTTGCTATTATTATCTGCTAACTCTCGATCTATAAGATCAGGTTGGTTGGAACGTACTGGATGTCCTAGCAAACACCAACACTGATCACGATAAAGGCCAGACTAGCAGTCTGTGAACTCCCTGGTCTATCATTACACCATTGCTACTCTCAAGTTGTTCTTGTGCTGAATATGTAAATTTCTAGCCAATGATTTATTACCCACCTCATTTCTCCCCATTGTTTTCAAAATATATCCTACAAAATATCCTATTCTCTCAGGATTAATCCTACAAAAAAATCACTGTTTTGCCTACACTCTTATGTGAGAGTCTCAAAGTATTGCAAAAAGAATTGTTAGTGACTGAGGTTGTTACAGTGTCATTACAGTTGACATTGAAAACTCTGGAAGGCAGTAGCCACTGGGCCCTTAGAATGGGCCTTCTTAGCCCATGTCCTGTGACTCACAATTGCTGCCAATTCTCTCACATTTTCGCCTAAACCAGCTATGCTGGTTGAGCTATTGTGATGCCCATGTCATTCTATCTAAATATCTATCTATCTATCTATCTATCTATCTATCTATCTATCTATCTATCTATCTATCCATCCATCCATCGACCCATGTCTGTAAACTTTTGTTTTTTGGGCCACACAATGTTCATGCTTCGACCGGACTAGGTCGCAATGTTTATTGACTGATGGGTCATTGTTGACCACCTGAAGGTCAAGGTCAAATAGCATTAAAGGGGCCAATAGGCCAATACATGGAAAACTGCAAAACGCTACCTCTACAAATTTGGGTGCTCAGTGCTGATGTTCGGTCATTTTGATGGTCTAACAGCCATTCGTTCGAGTTGTTCAGGAATTTTTATCGAAGGTCCCACTTTATGAAATTTCACACAATGGTACTTGAAATGCATCTCCTCTCACAAGCTTCGATCAATTTTCTTCAAAGTTACATGTAATGGTCCTTGGTAGAGGGCCATTGGGGGTGTTCGGGAATTTGGGGCCTAGGGCCCACTTTGGGCTCTAGGGCCCATTATATGAAAAAAGGCAAAATCTTGTATCTCCACAAATTCTGTTAGACAGCAGTGGTGCTGTTCGGTTATAATGCTGGCCTGATGGCCGTAACTTCAGGGTGTCCAAGGATTAGGACCCATGGCCCAGTGTGGGCCCTGGGGCCCATCATGTGGAATTATGCAAAATGCTTCTCCTCTTACAGTACTTGAAATGCAAATCCTCCCAACAAGCTTCAATTGATTTTCTTTGAAGTTACATGTATTGGTCCTTGGGTATAGGGCCATTGGGGGTGTTCAGGATTTGGGCCCTGGGCCATAGGGCCCATTTTATTAACTCAACCAGCTATGCTGATTAGGCTATTATAATGCCCATGTCATTCTATCTATCTATCTTTCCAGTCTGTATTTACTTTCGCACCAATTACACATTTTACACCAATTGTTCGTGCTCCGATGGATCTTGATTAAGTAGTACTATGTGGGTCCTACATGTACTTATGGGTATGTGGAGGTCATTAATAGGGAGGGGGGGTACTGGGCAGTTTTGTTCATATTGTAGAATATTAATATGCAAATTTGCATGTTTTGGGCCTTAAATGCTCATGTTTTGATGGACATTGACCAGAGTTGGACATAATATTTATTGACTGCTGGGTGACATTTGACCACCCAAAGGTCAAGGTCAAGGTCATTAAGGGAGCCTAATGGGCCATTGCGTGAAAACTATGTATCTCCTCTCACAAATGAAGTTGTCTCTTCATGATGCTCGCTCAGTGTCATCAATGGTCAGTATAATTGAAATCAATGCACAACTCCAATAACACGTCATAGAAGTTTTCACTACATATTGAAAATTTGTCCGGTTTGAGCTACTGAACCATTGGTTTCCTAGTTAGCTGTGTCCCCCTCACCTACCTAGCTGGCTGGATTGCCCGCATATATACTAAAACAAAACACCCACATTTAACATAGTTCTCTCTGAGAGAAGGTAATCCTCACTTTTCATCCTGGCTAATAAATTAGACCAGAAGCAAGAAACAAATAATCTGAAAGGTGAGGTTGCTACTCAGTAGTACTCCATGATGTGAATTCAGTTTTCTTCAAGGTGAGCTATCACTCACATTTTTTTCCCTTCTTATATATTTGTGCATTCAGCCTGATTTGTGGAAATCCAATGATCTTGGAACACTTAGCAACTAATGATGGAGTATGTGAAGCTCATTATTGCAAACATCAAATGATTGTGCCACCTGCGCTGACTGGGTCGCACGAGATATTCGTTGACGAGTGCTATCGTTGAAATCTAGTGGCATGCATGGTTCAAGATTGTTAAGATGGTATCCACAAAATCGCTCATCCCTCGTAATTAGACTTTCAATTAGACTTTTCATTAGATTGTTTGATTCCCTCAACTGATAAAGCAGGACATTTTATTAGATTGACCAGACTGAATTGATGGAACAAGGAAAGGGGGGCTGATGTCATTAACAATAATAGTAATAAAAACATTGAACTCTGGATAATATGAAAAACAATGAACTCTCGATAATATGAAAAACAATGAACTCTCGATAATATGAAGAACAATGAACTCTCCCATCAATTGCCTCTGCAGATGAGCTCATGTCCACCCATATAATGAAACATTCCTGTCAGTTCCCAGTTCTGTAATGCTTAGTGATCTTATTATTGCCATTCATGCAGTCTTTGCACCAAATCCAGTGAAGTATTCTTCTTCATCGTTCTGGCCCAACATTTTTGCTTCAGTGAAACTGGAGAACAAGCTAGAGTTATTAGCCCCTAACAGTATGCAGGATTGTTGTACACCACAATGTCTCTGCTCACACGCTTTATTCAAATTACCCAGTGACAAGGTCCACTGTTATGTAAATAGGCAGCATGGGGGTGATTATTGATTATATTACTGATAATGGGGGTTAATTATTCCCCCTTGGGGAGAAGTGATATGACTTTCTGTAACAATCCCCTGATAATGGTCATTCATAGAGTGGGTATTATTATGGAAATAGATATGGGAGGCTCAGGCAATCCTCGGGGGTTGGTGTTAGAGAAAGGGGGGGTGGTTGAGGGCAGTGGTGATATGTCCATTGCCTTCTTTCAATCCTCTTTCACCTGGTGTTTCCAATAGGGAGAAGTGAGATCTTTCTTGTGGTACAACAAGTGAATCAAGGGAAGATTTCATTAATTCGAAAGCCGTCTTCCACCCGAGGAAAGACATAAAATTTTGTTTTTAACATGGAGACGAAACGTCTAGCACAGGCCGTGACGAATGTTTTGCATATCCCACCATACGACCAAGTCTACACTAAAGTTTCTCATCCTAACTTGGCCTAGCTGAAGAAAACAATGGCAAAACGCAATTGGCAATTCAGTGGGGTAGTAATCTGGCATCCTCCTGCCACATGTCATCAACGTAACTAATACCCTTTTCCTATAGCTGCTCAACACGGAAGTCTTCATTGCTATTTCCCTGTTTTCACTAGCAAATTCTTGCAACTAGAAGTGTCAGCCCAATGCCAAAATCATAATATCCTTGTAAGTTTCCCAAGATAATCATCTACTGTAATGTGCAGGTGAGCTTTTCGCTTTGAAGCGACCAGCCCCCCATTCCATTTCTAAAGGTCACAGCCTACATGCACATCTTAATATTTTTCCAGCGCCAAATGTCTATCAAGACGGGCATTGGTAATTAACACTGGTTCTAGATTCTCAGGTATTGGCAATAGTAACTTGTTGATTATGGTTATACAGGCAAAGGCATTACCATATATGTGACTGCATGAAGAATTGGACATAGATTTCATATTTCAATTGATTTACTCTATGCAATGAAATTTGGTTATGTCTTTCTCCTTGTACTATTTCCTTGTTGTACACCACTATGTAGGCCTTACAGGCATGTTGCCCTATTTGGTGAATGTTGTGTAATAGTGTGACTTGGTAAATCTAACATTCTACATCTTTCCAGAGACGGATCCGGGGCGGGGGGGGGGGGGGGGGGGGGGGGGGGGGGGCGGAACAGGCCTGCGCCTCCCCTATAGCCCTCATGGAAAAAGAATAGAAAAAAAAAATTATATCGTCCACAGATAGGTTTAAAAATTGGTCACATGTTCACCATTTTGCATCTCGTCCCTTCTTCGGATGCAAAAATGTTCCTGAGGGGAGAGGGACATCCCTTAGACCCCTTCCCCAAATTGCAGTCACTCATGCTGTGTGCCCCCCCACCCTGCAGAATCCGAATATGCCTGTCTTTCTCTGTAAACCACAAAAGACTCATATACATCACACACATGTTTAGGACTATCATGAAAGAGTAATAAAATATCATTAATAAAAATATTACATCCAGGGTTTCATACTGGACAGAAAGTCATATTTCTATATGAAGCCGAAGCCTAAGTGTTAGAATTATTAGGGGGACATGACCCCTCATCCGACGAATGTACTGTGTCGAAAACAAGTAACTGAGTATGCCCTACCCCTCCCAAAATTACTGCCATTGTCAAAGTCACAAAGCTCATAATTGCAATGACCACTTGTCATTTGCTTGTTTTCAAATGTAAACATTTGAAAGTGAGTTTCACTACTACACATACTGCTGTGAGGCTGTTTCATATCTTAGGCCTGTTGATGCTGAAAGCACTCTAAATTGGGTCCTGATTTGGTTCACTGTATTCACATGTTTGGAATTATTAGCATAGCATGCTCAACTGGCAACTCCACTCCCCTCTTCTAATTCTCATGTGAGATAACCTTGTTTTGGGTGCTTGGTTATATACAACATGATTTGGAATAGCAGCTGAAATCTTGAAATAATGAAAGGTGCACTTTGTTATCTTATTTTAGTGACATTAGCCGCACAAACCTGCAAGGTTAATCTGATAAATGACACGATAATGTATGGTATTGATTGGCATTCCTATGCCTTACCTGACATAAATACTACCCATGTATGCCATTTAATATGGCAAGACTCAGTGAAACACATCTGGTAATATCCAGCCCTTGTTGGGAGTTCTGGCCATTGCATGGTCACATAATGATACCCTCTCTGGAGTCCCACCGGTCCCTGATATGATGATACATTCCCTGATCTGTTTCCGTCTGTCTGCCTACATTCTCTTGAAACTTGACCTCATTATATTCACAACAGTATATTAACATATTCACAGCTGCCACAAAAAGTCATGGATCCTCATATCCTATTTAATCACCCCCAATCCTTGGCTTGTTTAGCGTAGCCTACATAATAACCTAACTTCTGAGTCAAGTCCAAGTGCAGTCGCACGCAAGAGTGTTGAATGTTCAGAATGTCTTTGTTTCATTTACCCAATAGGCTCTGCTACTGATTCAGTAGCAGATTCCAATTGAGTTACACACAACCTGGTGCATAATGAGGGTGAAGTTTTGGGGTTGCAGAAGCATGTCACAGCTGAATGGACTGCCAAACACTAATAATAATTGTGTTTGGGCTATGTGGGGTATTGGCTGAATTGATGAGCGTGCCCAATGATTGGATGATTTTAATCAATGAAATTAATATTCTGGTGGATGAGCTAATAGAATGTTGAGTAGTTGTATTTGCTGTCGTATTCCCAACAGTCTGTATGTTTTCGTCTAGGATTCCATCACACATTTTGCAATAGTCTCCTACCACTATGTGCTTGACCCACAAACTGTTGAAGTTCAAATTTCAGGAGAAATACTTGATAAGAAGGATTGCATCTGTAATGCTTTTAAGGTAGCAACAGATGAGGGTTTTTTTTTCTTCATTATTGAATGAAGAAAAATGGTTGTTTAGATTGTTTGTGACTTTTTCCCCACCCCTTCCTATCCTATTTCAGTTATATGTGTAAGTATCTGCATTCATCATTATCAACAGTTTCCTGCCTCTGCCTGCAATAGCTCCTGTACTGCTAACATCTGTTGTCATTTGACATGTGATTTCACAACATTGCTGTATCTTGCTTTTGATAAACTATTGAGCTTTCCATTCTTGTGATACACTTGTAATTCTAGATTTCTGTGCCTGTCCGTCTAATGTATGTATCCATCGATCCATGTTCATATAAAGAATAATGAATTTTTGAAAGAGTATGATGAGCTATTATTAGAAAAAATAGCAATGCTTGTTCATTATTGACAGTGCAGGGTGAGATTTACCATTGAAATACCAACCCACAACACTGCTTTTAAGTATGCATGTAAAGCGTACAATTATGCATGTCTTTGGAAAAATCATCTTCTATATGAATCGACTGAAATTTGTGTTGGTCCAGTTCTGTAAGAAGCATTTTTACACACCTCCACGAAAATATAAAACTATTTAGTTTGGTGAAAAAGTAATTGAAGATTCTGATCCTACATTTTTGACACAATGCTCTTGCTGAAGATGGGCTTGATCCTGTAATGCTGCAAACCTTGTAAACAACAACCTGGCTTGATCCTGTAATGCTGCAAACCTTGTAAACAACAACCTTGCTTGATCCTGTAATACTGCAACCTTGTAAACAACAACCTGGCTTGATCCTGTAATGTTGCAAACCTTGTAAACAACAACCTTGCTTGATCCTGTAATGATGCAAACCTTGTAAACAACAACCTGGCTTGATCCTGTAATACTGCAAACCTTGTAAACAACAACCGGGCTTGATCCTGTAAGTTGCAAACCTTGTAAACAACAACCTGGCTTGATCCTGTAATACTGCAACCTTGTAACAACAACCTGGCTTGATCCTGTAATACTGCAAACCTTGTAACACAACCTGGCTTGATCCTGTAATACTGCAAACCTTGTAAACAACAACCTGGCTTGATCCTGTAATGCTGCAAACCTTGTAAACAACAACCTGGCTTGATCCTGTAATGCTGCAAACCTTGTAAAACAACAACTGTTGAACATGAAGGTGCAGACTGTTTATTCATGCTCTTCAGTTTAGATATACCGACTTGCATGATCCAATTCTTACATGGTCACGGCAGAAAGTCACTTGAGGTCAACAAATGTCAAAATCTGAATACTTTGTGAACATGATAACTATTGAATGCACAGCTAATGGGTTCATGTAAGATGGCCATATAATATGCATGTACAAAACATGAAATCATTTGAGGGTCAGGGTAGTTATTTTATTAAGAGTCAGAGTATACAATCCTTGTGAACATGTTGTTGAGGGTTATCATTTGGTTTGTAGCCAGGTCAGTCATTGAAAGTAGATATTTCCTCTGTGATAGTTTCATCCTCAAGCAATGGATGGTGCTTTTCTATGAGATAATTGTGCACGTACTAATATGCTTCTGTGATCGCTACCAGTTATCTGATTGAGGCACAATATCACTTTGCAGAATTGTGGTCTCCTTTTCCGAATTTGGTGGTTAGACTTGGAATTGTTTGACAAATGTTCAACACTTAATTGATTTTGTTGCAGATCGCCCGACCACACCCATACCACCCACATTGCAGCAAGAACCAGACAGCAACAATGAGAAGGCGCCCTCACCAAAGCCACTTGTGAATGGGGCAGACCATAACCATGACATCCCTGCCCATCCTGCCGTCATTAAGCGCCGCCCGGATCCCAAAGAACCCCCCAAGCCAGCCCTACGCCAGGCACAGTCAGAGAGCTCCCTACTCGAGCCATCAACTGCTGACAACCCTCCTGATAATCCGTCCACCTCCCAGCCAACATCTCATCCCCAGTACACCCAGAACCAGCAACGGTCTGATATAAAGGTTTATCATAAACGTCAGCCCCATCGCCCCCCTAGTCACCATGCCAGCTCCCCAGAGATCTCCCAGGGTTCTCATCCAGAGCATGATCATCACCATGGCGATAGACCACTCCATGCTGAACACCCTCACCAGCAGGGTGGTAGACAAGGCCAGGCCCACCCGGGCTCACCTGGGCATGACGCACATCTCCAAAATGGATACATCCCAGGAGACCCTCGTACCAGCCCCCTCGGATTCATGAGGAAAAAGCTGTCCAAATGGACCAGGGCTGCGCGACATGGGAACAGTGAAGACCTTCGAGCCATGGACTACTATGAGGCACAGAAGGAGATGATGATCCGAGAGCATGAAGCACGGATGGTAGCCTTTCCAGGAGGAACTGGAATTCAACGGCGTGAGCACCGGGCTCGTATGGTGCTCATGGACGTCCTAGAGGATGGAGGTATAAATACCTGGCTCAGAGGCCCAGCAAGTCCTGCTGCACCGGACCTCATCCATAGTGATGAATGAGACCATCATGGGAAATGCTACCGATGCCAGGAAAGACGTAAACGGCTACAGGCATCGAAACAGTGGCGCTAGAGAACCCAGGGCAATAGAGCATCCTAAGGCAGATAGGTAGATAAGTGGAGCAGCAGAGGGTCTATGTAGCCAAGTCAACCGATTCTCAAAATGTGAAGGTGGTTCAAGCTTTGAAAAGGCTGATGCCTAGACCTGCCCAACTCATCTGAATTCATCACTGTTCTAGTTGTTACCCAAACTCTCTCTCTCTCTTCCTCATAGTCCATCTATTATTATGGTGCATGTAAGAATGTGACATATGCTGCATTCCATTTACCTTGTGAATATTCGTGATCACGACTTTCCCACGCGTGAATTGCGTTCCAGTAAACAAGTCGTGAAAATGGGAATACAAGATGGCGGCCTACATGCGCGAAATTAAAAACACTCGTACTGTACAAATATTGGAATGAAGAAGATCTAATACTCGTGTTTTCATTATTCCTATTCCTAAATATTAGTGCCATATCAACAACGTAGCAATTGAAACGGGTATTATTTTGCCAAAATTTGGCCTTTACAAAATTTACAACCGTCAACTTTTCGGAAATCCGAAAGTTTGTGATAATGTTACTACAACTGGGTATATGGTTTGCTAAAAGCACCTCGCTCGCCGACGTTTGCGTACAAGCCTTTTGGACCGAGATTTCGCTATTTTTATAAAATGGTTTCGCAACTAACGGCAGTGATTGTTTCCCTAATGTTCTCATCTTCGAGAATATTGACCTGAATTATTCATTTGTACATGGGATATTTTCTTTTTGGCTTCGACTTTTTAAATCAGTTGGTCGAATGTCCGCCATCTTGGATTCAATCGTGAAGTCGAGTTGCTGTTCGGAATTCCCACTTCACCACTAATGATCACGACTTGTGTACAAATGGAATGGTCGTGAAGTCGTGTACATACACCGTGTTCACGATGTAAATGGAACGCAGCAATACTCTCACTCGGTGCGAGCGTAATGGATGAGACAGATGGTGGAGCAAACTAACATCACCCCGGGATCACACCGGAGAAATAAAATAGGATTCCTATCTACTCGTTTTGCAATTTGAAACTGGGACTAGCAAAGGGTAGGCATCCTCATGGTTGTAAAATTCTGTGAATGAATATTGTCTGGACATTTTCAAACTCCCCAAGTTTTGATCAATTGGGTCATATGTCCCTTCACATAAATGTCACCTGGATTCACTCACTGCCGCACCGCATTGAGAATCCTGGCACTGAGGTATTGAATCCTGGCACTGAGGTATTGAGATCCTGACACTGAGGTATTGAGATCCTGGCACTGAGGTATTGAGATCCTGGCACTGAGGTATTGAGATCCTGGCACTGAGGTATTGAGATCCTGGCACTGAGGTATTGCGTTATTCTGTTCACCTGGCGGAGGTTCACAGCTACCTTGCCCAGGCAATTGTATAAGATAATTCCTCTGCTGACTGACATACTCCATAAAGAAAAGAACTAAAATTGGCCAGTAGTAGCATTGAAAATGCTTTTCTTTTTTTTTAATAACAACAATGTGACTTATAAAACCCAGAATCAAACCCAGGCATGCCCAATGTGTTCTCAGGTGACGTAACGAAAAACACAAATACAAACATTGATAGGAACGGTATATATCGGGTGCTGTGACAATGAGGCAGGTCAATGAATTTTGAAGCCCCTGCAGATTTTACCCGTGTCGCACGTGATGGATATGGGATCAATCTCGGCAGGAGCACAACTAGAATCCAGGTTGAGTCATACCAAGAAATGGGACCTTCTTGCTAGGTGCTTAGCATGTTGCGATTTGGATGTCTGTGATGATCCTAACCCCTACCGCCAGGGAGGGATTGCCTCATTCCTTGTACCTGGTGGAAGATTCACAGCTGAAAAAAAAAAATCTGTTTTGTACAGTACGAGTATGGTCTCTCCTCTTTTCCAGGTCTCTCTCTAGTGTCTGATGGGTGTGTGTCCATTTTTCATGATTTGTCACTCACAAGCATGATGGGGGAGGGGGGTGGTGGGTCATTTTACCTGATTTGTGACTCACCTTGTCCAAGGTAGTACAGGTGCATCATGCCAATTGCCGAGTGCATTTGCATTGTTCAATAGCCCAGACAGTTCATCAGTATACTTGGATTTGACCTCTGCCTAGAAACTGAACGGGGCTGCCAGAACTATCAACAACAGAATTGCCTGTTATTGGTTGAACTGGATAATTAATCAGGTAGAATGTAGCGTGTCTGATGATAGCACCTTAGTTTGGTATGTAGGTGGTTTCATGACGATTTTTTGAAGTAGGCCTACTTATAGAATTGAGAACGCTACTTTTAAATTCATTCAGTGTTCCGTCATGCAAAGAAAATAGCAGAATATGTATAGTGGGATGGATGCTGCTACTATCCGTGTGTGTCACAACCTTGTACTAACAAGAATCTTCTTTGGCGATGCCAGTTGTGAACGAATATGTACATATACAGTAGTATTATCAATGAGCAATAAACACTGCAACCAGTAGAGAGGTGTATATATGAAGGACGAGAAGCAATAATAATAATAGAGGTATTTAAATGATGTTTGTTTCAAAGTATGTTTGTAGATTATTTTTTGTTAAAGATGTGTATGAAGGAAATGATCGTAGTAGGTATTATTCACGTGACTTTTAGGAGGAGGAAGATGATTTATGAATCCATATATATTCAATTGTTCATAGGCATAGTATGCCATTACTCAAGAGGCTATTTATAACTCAATTTGGCTATTTTTACAACACACAAGTGTTCAGGTTGTGGACTGTACTCTGTGGGAAGGAGGGGGTAACAGTACTAAGAGGCAGCATTTGAAACTGAAAAGAAAAAAAAAATAAACATAACCTCTCCATCGGAATAGTGAGAATGAGGAAGGAGAATCTGGTATTTATTAAGCCAACTATCACCAATGATGTGGAAAGAGCTTCACAGATATTACTCTTGCTGGTGATTCGGTTGCCAAACTTGTACTGTATGGTACTCATCTCTAGCTAATCCCTCAACACCAGTGACCAACTCAATCTTGTCCCCAGGGGGCTTCACAATAGATAGGCTACCACTCATGGAACTCAAACTACTCTTGCACATAGGTAGTGTGAGACATTCAAGGCAACATGCCTTGTCTTGAAGAGCAATGCAGGCATCCTTAGAGCTCTACTGACTGAGCTCATCTAGGGTTGCCAGAACTTCAGTGGTAAAAATAGGAGCCCTTTCAAACATGGAGGACACTGAAGGACAACAATGTTGTTCACCATAAATCACAAATTCAGGTGAGAGCCTGGTAACCCTAGCCTATCTGCTTTTCTAAGCTATTTACTTTTAAAAGCATGAACGCTCCTGTAATCTTGTTTGGTATAAAGAAATGAGGTGCTTGAATACACTGAAACAAATTGAAAAAACTAGGGAGTTACAGCATACATGCTGTAGATTTTTCAATTTACTGGGTTTTTTTTCTTGAGGGTATCCATACAGCGATTGCAGTATTATTTTGTTGGTGGGAACATTGAGTTGGGCAGGTGTGGAGGCCAGCATGTTGCGCCATCGATGTGTATGCATGTACAGGTCAGAGGTTGTGTTCACTGTTCAGTCTTTCACTCATTCAAGATAAGCTGTATATATTGTACATTTCTTCATTTCAAGTTGTTTCCATGCTTCCAACATTTCTCTATAGCAGTTTCCATTCTGATTTTTTTTCAACGCCATCGTTGACGTTCCAGTTACTTCCGCAACACCCCTGTAAGGTTGCAGTACAAAGCTCATTTGATTGAGAATGAGTTTCTGCCTTTCAAGTCAAGTAAATGAGAAGTAAATGAGTTGTGATATGGTTGAGAAATTGAATTTTGCTGTCCATTGCTGTGGATTGGTCATATTGACGATATGGAGTATGATAGGGAAGTCTTTGATTGGCAGGGTATAATTGCCTTTGCTCAACTGTGGACACGATTTCTATGATGCATTTATTCTAATAACCTATGGAGTGCCTGGAGCAGCAACTTGTTCATTTGGCATTATATCACTCTATTATTTCTATTCATTCTTATTGTTTCTGTTCTTTATCTATTCATTAACACTCATAAAAAGTGCAATTTTTATTTCAGTAATGAGTAATAATGTAGATAACAAATATCACACATTTAATTATTGTTGGACATTGAATCCAAGTCTGTCTAATAAAGGTTGACAGGTTTAATGACTAACTCTCAATGTGAACTTTTCTTCTCTTCAATAGTCACTTTCAGGGCTTTTGATTGTTAGTAGTTTCATCGTAAAGACTAAATCGAGATTCTACTTCCTGGAGTGGGCCATCACTAGATCATTTTGGGTCCCCAGTGGCACCCCTTCTGAGCTGGTAGTGACAGCAGATGGTATATGACCATAGTGATTCCAGTCTGCTGTAAGAAGAGGCAGCCCTTGTGAGCTGGGACAGCATATACCCTTGTTACCCCAATTGCTTGTGAGAAGGATGGGACATCACTTGATCATTACCGTCCCTGCTGCACCCCATTATGAGCTGGGAGTGACAGCATATACCCAGTCTGCTGTGGAGAGGATGGGGACATCCTTGATCATTACCGTCCCTGCTTGCACCCCATTATGAGCTGGGATGACCAGCATATCCCCCTCTGCTGTGAAGAGGATGGGACCTCACTTGATCATTACCATCCTGCTGCCCCCATTTGAGCTGGGAGTGACAGCATATCCCCAGTCTGCTGTGAGAGGATTGGACATCACTTGTCATTACCGTCCCTGCTTCACCCATTGTGAGCTGGGCGTGACAGCATATAACCCATTCTGCTGTGAGAGGATGGGACAATCACTTGATCATTACCGTCCCTGCTGCACCCCATTGTGAGCTGGGAGTGACAGCATCTCCCCGTCTGCTGTGAGAGGATGGGACATCACTTGATCATTAAACCCCACCGTCCCTTCCGTGCTGCAGCCCATTGAGCTGGGAGTGACAGCAGATACTCCAGTCTGCGTGAGAGGATGGGACATCACTTGATCATTACATCCCTGCTGCACCCCATTATAGCTGGGAGTGACAGCATATACCCATTCTGGCTGTGAGAGATGGGACATCACTTGATCATTACCGTCCCTGCTGCCCCCATTATGAGCTGAGTGACAGCATATCCCCAGTCTGCTGTGAAGAGTATGGGACATCACTTGATCATTACCATCCCTGCTGCACCCCTTGTGAGCTGGGAGTGACTCATAACCCATCTGCTGTGAGAGGATGGACATCACTTGATCATTACCGTCCCTGCGCACCCCATTGTGAGCTGGAGTGACAGCATATCCCAAGTCTGCTGGAGAGGTGGGACATCACTTGATCATTACCGTCCTTGTCTGCTGCCCCCCATTGTGAGCTGGGAGTGACAGCATATCCCCAGTCTGCTGTGAGAGGATTGGACATCACGTGATCATTACCGTCCCTGCTGCACCCCATGTTGAGCTGGGAGTGACAGCATCTACCCCATTCTCTGTGAAGGGATGGGAACATCACTCGATCATTACATCCCTCTGCACCCCATTTTGACTGGGAGTGACAGCATATCCCCAGTCGCTGTGAAGAGGATGGGGAACCTCACTTGATCATTACCATCCTGCTGCACCCTATTGTGAGCGGGGAGTGACAGCATATCCCCAGTCTGCTGTGAGAGGATTGGACATCACTCTATCATTACCATCCCTGCTGCACCCCATTGTGATCTGGGAGTGACAGCATATCCCCCGTCTGCTGTGAAGAGGATGGACATCCTGGATCATTACCGTCCCTGCTGCACCCCTTTTTATGCGCTGGGAGTGACAGCATATCCCCAGTCTGCTGTGAAGAGGATGGGACAGTCACTTGAACTTACCATCCCTGCTTGCACCCCATTGTGAGTGGGAGTGACAGCATATCCCCAGCTGCTGTGAAGAGGATGGGACATCACTCGATCATACCGTCCCTGCTGCACCCCATTGTGAGCTGGGAGTGACCGCATATCCGCAGTCTGCTGTAGAGGATGGGACATCACCTCGATCATTACCGTCCCTGCTGCACCCCATTGTGAGCTGGGAGTGACAGCATATCCCCAGTCTGCTGTGAGAGGATGGGACATCAATCATCATTACCGGCCCTGCTGCAACGCCTATTGTGATCTGGGAGTGACAGCATAAGTCCCATCTTCTGTGATAGGATGGGACATCACTCGTCATTACGGTCCCTGCTGCACCCCATTAGAGCCTGGGAGTGACAGCATATACCCAGTCTGGCTGTGAGAGGATGGGACATCCCTCTATCATTAACCGTCCCTGCTGGCAACCCCAGTATGAGCTGGGAGTGACAGCAGATACCCAGTCTGCCTGTGAGAGCATGGACATCACTCGATCATGACCGTCCCTGCCCTGCACGCCCCATTATAGCTGGGAAGTGACAGCATATACCCATCTGCTTTGGAGGATGGTACATCACTTATCATTCCGTCCGCCTGCTGCACACCGATTGTGACCTGGGAGTGAAGCATATACCCAGTCTTCTGTGAGAGGATGTGACATCACTCGATCATTACCGTCCCTGCTGCACCCCATTGTGAGCTGGGAGTGACAGCATAACCCCAGCTGCTGTTGAGAGGAGGGACCTCACCGATCATTACCGTCCCTGCTGCAGAGTGACAGCATTCCAGTCGCTGGAGAGGATGGACATCCTTGATCATTACCTCCCTGCGCACACCCCATTATGAGCTGGGAGTGACAGCATATACCCGTTTGCGTGTGAGAGGATGGTACATCACTTGATCATTACCGTTCCTGCTGCACCGCCCATTGTGACTGGGAGTGACAGCATATCCCCAGTCTGCTGTGAGAGGATTGGGACATCAACTTGATCATTACCGTCCTGCTGCCCCCCATTGGTGAGCTGGGAGTGACACATATACCCAGTCTGCTTGTGAGAGGATGGTACATCACTTGATCATTACGTCCCCGCTGCACCCCATTGTGAGCTGGGAGGACAGCATATCCCCAGTCTGCTGTGAGAGGATTGGACATCACTTGATCATTACCGTCCCTGCTGCACCCCATTGGTTGATCTGGGAGTTGACAGCATAACCCGTCTGCTGTGAGAGGAATGGGACATCACTGATCAGTACCGTCCCTGCTTTCACTAACACCCATTGTGAGCGGGGAGTGACAGCATATCCCCAGTCTGCTGTGAGAGGATTGGACATCACTTGATCATTACCATCCCTGCTGCCCCCCATTGTGAGCTGGGAGTGACAGCATAACCCCAGTCTGCTGTGAGAGGATTGGACATCACTTGGATCATTACGTCCCTTCTGTCACCCCATTTGAGCTGGGAGTGACAGCATATACTCCTTGGTACCCCAGTTCGCTGTAAGATAGGGGTCATCACTTTATCGTTATGGTCCTTGCTGAAAAACGGCCAGTGACTGCTGGAATTCAAACTAGAATGTTTGCTACAAGTATCACTGGTACCATCCTGCCATTCTTCTGCCCAACATGGCAATAACATATCAATAAAGCACATTGCAGATCCCCTGACAAATGGAGGAGCCATACACTATTCTTATTATTCCACTCTTTATATAAGTTTCATATCTGTAATATGAACTATATCAGCTTCAAAATACACAAATATTATATCTGTATATATTATCATTCAAACAATATAATATAGCTTTTGCAGGTATATATTATTAAAGTTGATATACTACTTTCTATCGTGGCCTCCCCATGGCATTGACATGTTCAAATCAACTTCATGGTAGGAATATGATATTAATAATGAACATATTTTACTATGAGAACTATATTATATACTACCAAACCAATAATTGAATCTGTAAAAAATACTCTAAAATCAAAACTATTTACAGCACACATAGTATCACACACATTCCTAGGGTCGTCGCAGATCAAAAAATCCGCGCACACGGCTTCCTTGTAGTAACTCAAAATGTCAATGATGTCTTGTTTACACAAGAATTCAACTTTTCCACAATATCCCCATTCACTCCAAAAACGATTGTGTTCTTGTATTTGCCATAAAAAAGCTGCATACTAAATTCCAAACTGATTGGGTCAGGCATTCTGGTCTTATCATGTTAACAATATTTTCAGGCCTTGACCTCAGATGACTTTGGATCTGACGCCAAACCGAAAGGAAATGTGGACTCCTTATGGGGAATCCTCATACCAAGTATGAACTTCATCCATCCATATGTGGTCGAGTTATCATATTTTAACAAGCCAAAATTTGGTAAAATATCAATAGGGTTCCTGTACTCCCCACAAGAAAGCTGCATACAAAATTTCACCTGATCAGGGCACGCGGGCATTCTGACTAAATGGTGTTACAAATTTTAGTTTTTTACCTCTCCTAACCTCCAGATGACCTTTACCTTAATGCTTACCAATGGGATCATGTACTCATTATGGGGAACCCATATACCAAGAATTGAACTTGATCCATCCAAGTGGAGGTGAGTTATCATGTTAACAAGCTAAAATTGATCAAATTATCAATTTTTCACAATTTTCCAATTTCCCCCCCCCCCCCCCTCATAAGAAAGCTACATACCGAATTTCAACCTGATCAGACCGGGCATTCTGGACTTATCGTGTTGACAAGATTTTCAGACTTTATGACCTCTCTTGACCTCTGACCTGAAAACCCCAAAACAAATAGGCAGCCCATATACAATTAGCAACTTGTTCATCACAAATGGGGTTGAGTTATCGTGTTAACAAGGCTAGGTGTCACACACACACACACATTGTCATGACTGCACTGACTTCATCAAGGAATCAAAAATAGTACATATAACATGTTAACATTGACTAAACTCAACAATCTTCTCAACAGAGCATAGGTCAACATTTCAAGGAATGAAAAATTCCAAAAGCCATAGCCAGTTATCAAACTATATAATAAATTTCTCTCTATCAGTTTATATATTATATCTGTATATATTAGTCCATTATCAAAACCATGTTGTATCTGTATATCAAACGATATAATGTCTGTGTATACGTTTAATATCAAAAGTCAAAACTATATCTGTACATATATTAGTTCAACATCAATACCATTTACAGATATAATATACAAGACATTGAATATTCTCAAACAAATCCTCCAAAGCACAGGTCAAATTAAATATCTTTTAGATTAAATTTTTAACATTTCTAACATTCGCAGCAGTGCAATGTGAAATGTTAAAGGACCAGTGTGTTGGGCAATATCCAAAATTGTGAAAATTACTGCTAGGTGATTGCGTTTGCTTGATTACAAGCTAATCATGTAGAATTAGGCTGGGCCTAACTGCCTCTCCTGAATAATTATCAGACGTGACTTCATAACAAACAAAACATACATATTCTATAGCTCCCACCACTACCAAGTATCCAAGTTTCATAGAATTCTGACATACAATTCGAGATATCACATTGGAAGGAAAAAAAATTGACTCCAAGCCCCGCCCACTCATGAATATGGATAGGATTAGCATCTACCCATTTTGGGTAACAAATCCAAAGAGTATGAGCTGATCTGATCTTGCAATGTTCTGTTATCTTGTTGTGATGAGCTGTTCAATGAATTTAAGTTTAGGGGTCTTCTACTCATCATGATCCACCGCTCAATTATGAGATCAATTGAACCCATTCACGTGGTTTCCACACACACACACACATACACGCACAGAAAAAACAGACACACACATGCGTAACTGCATAGGTTTCAGTGGTATGATGGACAAGGGTCTGTTCATTCCCACCTATTGCAACTAAGTGATTTGTATGTGTTCAGCTGAGGAATTGCCTGAACAGATTACGATATTTGAGATACAATAACTCACCAACACATCAACCAATATGAGATCTGAGAGAGAACCCTCTGTCACATGGCACAATGATTTTTTTCTGGGGGGGGGGGGGATTTGGTTTTCATTTTGTTTACCTATTTGAACACATAACTTATCACTACAATTTTTATTATGGGTGTAATGACCCCCATTTAGCTTAACTTTAAAGAATGAGTTCAGCGAGGCAATATCCACAAGGTGGCTTCAGAGATGCTGACACTTCCTCGTTGAGTCCTTTGCCCATGATATGCCACATACAAAGTACCAAACCATTACAAATTCAATCCAGGCAATGTGACGCCAGTACTGAACAGGCTACACGATGCTGGGCAATTGAGTGGTAGATGGGAGAAACCTCGAAACAGTTACAAGACCTGACTCTTGTAAGTAATCACACATCCACACTGTATATTAGATCGTTGCAATGCTCACTGCAAACAGTTGGCAGTGTATGCAGGGCCTAACAAGTGGAGGGAATGTGACACCACCCCAATGATTTGGTCGTTGTCGGCAAAGTTTTTGTCCTGTCTGCAAAACGGGGTGGGGAGAGAGAATGAAATGAATGGGGGGGAAAAAGAAGAGAAAAAAATTAACAGTTGCCAAGCAAAATTTTCTTCAGATGTTTCCGAACATTATTGAAAACTTTGGTGTCAACCAAATCCACGGTAATGCTGAAAGAAATCAGCTGCAATAGACACACTACAAAATGTACATAAACTACCCACTGTGAGCAGAGGAAATTTGAATCGATCAGCAATAGCACAGACCGTGACTATCTGACTGTCTATTAACCCTACTAAAGAACAATCTAAAATGCAGTACTTTACCAGGCTGAACAATCCATATTGGCCAGCAAATCCAAAGAATGAAGAAATCATTAGATTAGATAATAACCTTCATTAAATAATACTGAGGTGAAATATAATTGTAACAAAATTTTGCCACCTCATGCAAAGAATATTTTGAGTGTGGATATCCTCACCTATCTGAATGTTTCATTCACTCTATCTAGAAGGAATTCAAAGGAGTCTCAAATGACCAACTCTTCCAACTTTGATGACATGTATGTTTACATTAGGTTTGCCTGATTGTGAGATCCACCCTCCTCCCTCCTCCAAGATTGAACAGGAATGTGGAAACAGCCAGCAACATGGCCGTTTTTGGATACGATTGACCGGTACATGATAACATATGTGGTCCACAGTGTTTTCCTATGATGCACAGTTGGAGCAGAATACCATTTGGATATTACTTCATAACTCTCTATTGTAATATTTTGTTTAAACTAGCAGAGTCCTCCCAGCAGTTGGTCTGGTGCTCTAACCACTCCACTAATCACCCAGGTACTTCAACTGATGAAGATGACTGACCAGAGAGATTCTCGTCTGTCTCTTTGCAATCCTTCTGTTGAGTTGATCAGGAGTTGATAGTCTGGTGCTCTAACCACTCCACTAATCACCCAGGTACTTCAACTGATGAAGATGACTGACCAGAGAGATTCTTGTCTGTCTCCTTGCAATCCTTGAGTAGACCAGGGTTGCTTGCAGTCTTGAAGCCCCTCAGTGGTCCCCAACCCACTCACTGCAGCAAGCTGCCTCACTGAGCACAGGTGGGAACGGTATAAGGAGGATGGGGGGAGGGGGGCCAGGTGACAACAGGCCACCGCCAGAGCCTGGCCCCAGGCAGGTCTATTCACCCCCCACGTACCACCTCTGGTATCTCTGTGGGGTAAAGAAAATGGACACAACTCTAGAGAAAGCGAAGTCAACAGGCAAAACTTGTTCTGAAAGGTCACTGATCTATGTAATTCACTTCGGGCTGAGCCTTCATCAGAAGATGTTCAATTCTCTGTTATCATCTTGTCCATTTCTGGATTTTTTTATTATTCGTTATTACTCCCGGACGGAAATTTTAATTTATTACCGCTGTCTCATGAAGTCATGCAAGTAGTTGGATTTTTACCAACTGAGTTAGGTGGAATTGTACAACCAGACTTGCAACCCATTTAACTGAGATTGTTGATCAATCTCTGTCAAGTGGAATTTTCACAGATACCTTGAAGTTGCACTTATTCTGGAAAAAGGCAACTTGAATAAGGACTCTTCAAGAACTATCGTCCTGTTTCAAATTTGAGCTTCATTTCAAAAGTTGTTGAGAAAGCTTGTACTCTCCCAAATAAAAGGCCATCTTTATAACTCAGGACCTTTGCTCGATCCATTCCATCGACTATAAGCTGGTCACAGCACAGATCATGCCTTTACTCAGTATGCTTGTGTCTCACTTGATCCAGCATTTGACTCTGTCACCAAGCATTTTAAATTATCTATCACACATCGATCAAAGTTTAGGAATCATTGAAGCAGTCCACTCCTGGTTTAAATCCTATCTTTCTAAGTGCTATCAAAAAAAACAAAATTGGGAACATATTTTCAACAGCTCACTGTGTTACTACTGGAGTACCTCGAGGTTCTGTGCTTGGTCCTGTTTTATTTTCCTTGTATTTGGCTGGATTGACATATAAATGGGGGATTATGACATCCAGTTTCATCACTATGCAGATGCATATCATTTGGTAAATTTTAACATCTCGGAATCATTTCAGAAAATGGACGCTTGTCTAAAAGAAATCCACAATTAGCTCACCTCAGAGCAATTGGAATTGAATTGTGACAAAATGAATGTATTGTTTTCCTCTTGAGGTTCGCCAGGAAGTGCCTGTTTTTCCTCCACATTTTGTTGGTGATAGCAGTTTTAATGCCTCTCTCTAGTAGAGTCAGTGCCCATGTTGATAACCAATTATCAATGGAGATTCAAAATTAATCTTCTGCTGACTGCAAGTTACAAAACATAGGTTCAATGAGGAAATTCCTTGACGTTAAGACTGGTGAGATACTAATCTATGCCTTTGTAACATCCAGGTGGGATTTCTTAATTCTTACTTTTACCTGCCGAGTGTTCATATGGAAACTACCAAAAAACAGAACTCTGCACACATATCGCTGAAACGAAAAGGAAATGGTGTTACATATCTCCAATCTTGAAGGAACTTTACTGGCTACTTGTTCGTGAAAGAATTAAATTAAAAATAGTGTTGCTTGCATTTTGTGCCCTTCACCTGGAACACCATGTGCATATCTCCGTCCTTCCTGTCGTGACTAAACACGCTGCTTCTATGGGGAATTTAACTCTATCAAATCCTCAGTCGAATGCATACGGATATCGATGCTTCATGTATGCTGCAACCTTTAATACATGGAGTCGACCATCAGATCAGTTTATTAAACTTTGTGAAAAAATTTTCATTCAAATCTAAATGAAGACTCATTACTTAGTCTTTCTTGCTTGAGGTGCTTTATAAAGTTCGATTCACCTTTTGCATGTCATCTTTGCCAGCAACAAAGCTAACTATACTGTTGTAACTATGTATGACGATATAGAATACTACAATTGGAAAAATCTGTTGAAACGGTAATAATTAGGCAAATTGTGATTTCAGGAATAGGTCCCTGTGATTTAACATGTATCGATGTGGCGGGGACACTGGCTTTTTTTATTTAATTGCATATGATCCATATTTTCTCAAGAATAGGAAATGATTTGAGGATGCTGTAATTCTGACTGAAGTTCTCCTTGTAGATGAGGTATCAAACCGTGGCATCATTTTAAAATTTGGATGCTATTTTCTTAATATTTCAAAGGCTGAATCGAACTTAAAGTGCTTAGAGCAGCAGCTGTTTGCTGATTTGGCACTATAACAATCATTATTAGATTAAATATGAATTAGATTTCTTTTGCACATATGAGGCAAGATGCTTTCACAAACATTTTGCAACAAGAAAATATGTTCCCCCTCTGAAGTGTTCTTTTCATAAATATGCTATGACACTGAATTGTCTCAATGTGGTTACCTTACCTGGTACTTGAGGGGTTAAAAGTGTTCCATACAGGAAGTGTAAAGATATTCTGCATTAGATGAATAGCTTAGTTTAGTTAGAAATGCGTCGGAAGGACAAAATCCTCATGAGAGACCCTGAAGCACAACATCCCACAGAGAGGGTAACAGAGACTAAAGTTTCACCCACAATTCTTGAAAAAAATAAAGACAGTTCTTGAACGCATTCACACTCTGAAGCCCAATTCATACACCACCGTCGAACAGGAGCAGAACGGAAAATTTGGTCGCTGCAAAGTGCACCGACCTATTCGCTTCTTTGCTTTGGTGTCGCCGCAAGCACGCTTTGGTGTCGGCGCAAGTGCGCTTCGGTATTGCTGCACAATCCGTTAGTGGCATGCCCCACAATCCCTTTTCAAAACGTTTGAGATTAATCCAGTCCGACCTAAGACATTTATTGCCCAAAATCGTGTCAATGAAAATAAATAATTTTCATCAGTTCATAGACTGTCGGAGCGCAGGGGTGGGCCCTTCTTTCGAAAAATGGATGGAGGGGGGTGAGAAGTGGGGAAAAGGGTTGTACCTACTCACCCCACCCCCTACAAAATTACTTGCTGGAACTCGTTTGCAGACAATGTATATACAAAGAAAAATCCCCAAAAAGCGCCCCCCATACCCCACCTCTCCACCATGCTTCACCCCTGTTTGAGAGGCGAGGGTGGAATTCCACTTTCTTGAGTTGCTGAGGTATCAGCCAATCTTCTTTGCACTGGCAAGCCAACACTCTTCATGTCAGAAAGGTGCTATTCAGTTGCTTTCTAAAATAATGTGTTGAATTATTCCACATATGGCAACCTCAAAGTAAATGGAATTATTGATTAATTAAACGCTCGTAAAATACTTAGCAAAGGCAACAAGCTGCTAGGTACGCCACACAATGGGCATGTATGAATTGAATCCTTGTAGTGCAGCATACCTCAGCTGGTGCGAACAAAGGTATAGCAAAACCTGGTAGCGAATGTGCGGCGCACTTTGTGCGATAGGTTGGCACAGCTGTCCACTGCGAAACCAGTGGCCAATTCTAGATTGCCGCCACAGTGCGGCGCGAAGTAGGGTGGAGAAGTATGACAGAACAACATCTCAGAAGGCTATTCCAATCTAACACTCTCTGCAAGAAAATTTTATGAATGTCCAATCTACAGGGCTTGCCAAAAGCTTGAGGCAATGACCCTATTTGGTGTAACATTCGTAATCAATCCCATATTGGTAATAACATTGATAACTCAAAGAAAATAGTGAAGGAAAGTTCCTCTAATCCATGAACCATTTTAAAACCTGAAATTCATTATTACCCTCAAATTTGTCTCAGCTTCCAAGTTATACCGAGAGGCCTTTATCTTTCCTAGTAAGGTAAATCTCTAAGACGTAATCATCTGTAGCCCGCTGCGGAACGTTTTTTCATTACCCTGCTTATCTTTCGAGAATAAAGACTCCATACTTGGACAGAATACTCCAGGACAGTCTCACCAGTTGCTTAACAGCAGAACAACAATATTTTATCAAGAAAACTCAAGTGACATCTAATCAAACCTATGACAAGAGGCCAGCCAGAAAAAAAATAGTTGAAAGAGCTTCTGAAAGAGTAGTGAGAGACACTTGTTTATCCAACGAAAAAGCTGGAGGTTCATGAAGGAGGGAAAGCAGACAGATAGCAAAGCACTCCAACGGCGAGAGATTCTGACGACGAATGAGGATGAGTGAGAAACAGTGCGGGCGGCAGGAATGCAAAAGTACATCATTCTATCTGCTTGCCGCCAAGTTAACATGGGACAGGATCAGGGTGGGGCATAATAGAACTCACCTCAGAGGAGCAATGCCCAATAAGATGAAGCAATAGAAAAGGGAGAAAGTTGCGACACATCTCCCGGACGCAAGATTTGCAGCGAAAAGTGCCCCCCCCCCCGTTCAAGAGGTTTTCTTCTCCAATGATTCTGACATCCTTGGACTTTTATCCTATAAGAAGTGAAAGACTTTCGGAGGGCCCTTACCAAACGTGGTAACAGTACTGTCCATCAACGGGGGGCGAATCGGTTGCTTTTATAGCCGGCACAAATGAACAGTCTCAAGTGATAGTTCCAAAGCAGAAAAAGAAACAGTTTTTGAGAGGCCCGCATGGCAAATATCTGCAATCATGAGCTTTCCAGCCGAGATCAGGAGTCAGAGGCATGCCCAATAGAACTATATAGGTCTGAGAATCCCAGGTCAGAAACAACAAGAATGCTGGGAACAGTTTTGGACCTTTTCCGAGAGTGACTAACTGTTCAGTCTTCCTGAACTTGAACTTGACCAATTATCACAAACCCCACTGGGTTCATTAAAAGTTTTTGGTTAGCTTATGCTTAGGATTGCGGTTTTGATCATTGGCAAACAGTGCCAGGGTGTACGCTGGAGGTGTTGAGTATCTTGGCATAGTTGGATATTCCTGTACATCTCAATTTAAAAGTGAGTTGAAGACATATCTCCCTCTTGGATCTTTCCCCGGTTGTAGTCCTCCTTCGTCTTTATTAAGCGCTCTGAGTTCTTCAGAAGATTCTGCGCCTTACAGGCACCATCTATTAATACCAAGTTGTTATAGCTGTTTAAAACTCTGTGGACAATGGAATACCTGATATTGCAGACCCCCCCCCCAACCTCCCCTCAAAATGGTGATTGTAGGAAATACACAACATGCACTACTTATCTCAATAGCTAGTTAGTCAACTGTAAGTTAGGATATAGGAGGCATCAGGTCCCAAACCAGGAATATGAGTTTTTATTATGAAGCATGATGGCAAAAAGATGGTTTGGATGGGCCGTGAACCATGACACAGCCTGGTACGGTCAGACCTGAGGATCCCAGAGGCTTGATGGGACTGTTCTCACCTTTACTGAAGATAGATGTATTTTCAGTCGATTAGGCCCCAGCCCAGGAATATGGACTACTTCCTGAAAGAATGACATGGATGGTTTAGGCCTGACTGCTAACCATGGGTACAGATCAACCTCAGAGCCTCTTGGACTTGACAGGCATAATCTTACCTTTATTGAACATTGTGCTGCTGTTAGAAGCTGTTTCCTGTCCAAGGCTCCAGCAGAGGAGTCATTTGGTCTGATCCAGGCGAGTGCCAGATCATGGCCTGGTACACCCTCGTAACAGGCCATGATCCACCTCTGAATCACCGACTGGATGGTCCTGCTGAAACTCCTGGAGGCTGGCGAGCTGTGGTCCCTGGAAATTGGGGTACTGCTGCTGCTGCTGCCATAGAGTGGTCCTGGTGGCTAACAGCCAATCACTGACCAGTGAATGAATACCCTGTATTGGAAGATCGACAGTGGTGACGTAAGTTTATTTTCTTGGCAGACATTGCTGGTTTCGTGGTGTTGTGCACCATGTGACGATTAATCCCACGAGCTGCTGTGTGGTCCTCAGTGCTGCCAAGTCTGCAGCAGCATTGGGTGTGAGACTCACGCATTTGAGGCCAATCTCACTCTCGCAACATACGCTGACCGCGTAATTTCTTTTCTCACGGCAAATGTTCCAAAAATTCAGAGTGTTGAAGAAAAAAAAACCAAGTCAAGAACAAGCGTTGCTGGATTCCTGTCTTTCGTAGCCTACATGTTGCTCCATCGAGTTTGCCTAGGCTCTAGCCAGAAAGTGTTCCAACCATAGATTTATCTATTCAAAATATGATGTACCCATGTACACGCACCGGCGAGGTAGCCTGTCACGGGCACATGCCTACGTAACTCTTTTTATCAGTACCTAGACTACGACCACTTTCGTTGACCAACACGTTATACCAACAGCGCTTGAACTCCTTGCGAGCCTCACTCGGTGGGAGTAAACTTTTGAGAAGGCCTCAATCAGCCGTAGGCGCCTACACGCAGGCTAATGTGTGTTTTTCACATGCAGAAGATTTTTTTTTAGGCAGCTGAGCTCTCACAATTATTCCACGCTGGAAGTAGGATCGATCGTTGATCGAACAAGTAGGCCTACCGAGTGCCACTGTGTCGCTCAACGTTCACTGTAACCGGTTTTTTTATCCAGTTTCGACACGTGTTTCTGCTCTGGCCGGCTGGCCATGATTAATTAGGAGTTTTGGGCGATATATTATTTTACAGTGGTCCCCTGCTCGCACGAGGTGAGCAGACAGTCAAACTTTTTTCCCTCCAAATTGCAATTTACATTTGATCAATGACCGGATCGTGTACAGACATAAAATAATGTTCACTCATGGAAAATATACATGTTGTATGCCATAGACCATTTATTAATTCCTATCACAAGATGAAAAGTACAAAGTAATTTTTTGTTGACCCGTGCGGGCTTTCCTTAGCGTGAAATGTATCACTTTTTTTCGCTGACGCATTGTTTGCTTTCATTAGTCAGTTGATTATTTCTGCCTATCACGACAGTGCTCTGATTGGCTGCGAGCCAGTAGACCAAGACACACAGGCCATGCAGTGAGCGAAAGAATATTCGACACAGTAGGGCTATCCGGGTGTTCAGTAACAATTGGTAATCGTTTTGGTAATGTCAGCGGAGGGAATCCATACTTGTAAATATTCCCAAATTGAAATTATCTTCAAATTAACATACATGTACGCGGCCTAGGCTGTAGACTAATTTGGGGTATCTTTATTCTCAAATGAAACAGTTGCAGTGGTTAGTGCTTGGCTATTTTTTTTGGAGTATTCCAGGAATAAACGCGGCACTGTTTTCACAAAATCACACAATGCGTGATGAATCACAAAATGCGCAATGAATATTAGAAATGCGCAAGTTTTATGCTATACAGCGTGCCGGGACCGCCAGAAAATGAGCAAGGTTGGAGGTTGGACAAATATTGTCCCATTTGGAGATCCTGGACCTTCAGTGCAGTGTATAGGTCCTAGAGGAACTAAAAGTCCCACTCAACTTCTCTGAATTATAATCAAGGATGTAAAAAGAGGTCATTCACGCTTTCTCGCACGGCTAACACCACAGCTCCATAACGACCACTGAAGGCACACCACAGCAGGGCACTGACAGCCATTTGCTCTTCCAAATCCTCAGTCTGTCCCCGAATTTCACAGGATAATAAATTGTCAAAACCCACTGCAAAAGTTTTTTACCTTTTTTTTATACTTTGTCAATTCACATACCATGGAGCCTCGAAAGATTCAGTGCCAACATATATTATCTGGGGACGGGAGAGGCCATTTCCAGCAATCTGAGGGGTTTGAGGGGTTTTTCCCCATGGTGGCGCTCCGCTTTATAGATAGTCTACAAATCTCACTCAAAGCAATTACTCAAACTTGGCAGCCCTTTGTACTGTCTTTTCAAGTTTGAACAAGGTGCAAGTAGGTAACAGAACTGAAAATAATTTGGAGTTTTAGGGGCCTGGTGTCATTCATTATTGAGTGTTATTGTTATTATTATCATTGTTATCCCCATACCCATTACTTACAGCATGTAACCTCTCATGGCGTAAGGGCCTGTGTAGCTCATGCTCTGTTGTAGATAGAATCCAGCTCTGTCACAAGGATCATGCACTCCTCTCGACTGCCTACCTCACCGCTCATCAAAATCTTGCGAGCCCTAAAGGCCAAGAGAACAGCCTTAGGGAGGGTCGTGCTGTGGAGAGACAAAAATATCCAAATGTAACAAGGAAAACACGGAAACGGGAGAGACCAGAATGGAGGAGGAGACCTTGGACAATCAGTTGGGGCACAATCTGTCCCAATTGATCTTGTTTGTGACAATTTGTCACTTGAACACAGAGAATCTGTCCATAGACTTCACTGTAAGACATCCAATCTCGTTGATTCAAACAGTGAGAAAGGTACAACAAATTTACTGATCAAGGCAGAATGCGGAATATTTACACTGGCTAGGCCTATCATTCAATAGTCCCTCAGAGAACCATCAGTGCCTCCAAATAAGGAACACTTTTACTTGATACCCTACAGGAGGTAGCACTGTGAAGAAACAGAAATGGACCACAGGCAATGTGACTTCTTGCCATAGGAGGAATGGGCCTGGCAGCAGTGCTGTGATGGAGGACCGGATGGGGTGGACGGAGTAGATGCCACAACCTGTCATCTTTGATTTCCAGTCTCTCTTGTGCACATATCTTCCTTCCTTCCTCCCTCATCTCTATACCTCATCGTCGATAACCTCTCCAATATTTTCAGTTCTTTCTTCCCTCCCGGCGGAGCTTGTCAGGGGGCACTCATCTACCTTGTCAAAACTAAATCTTCATGGCACTTAATGTCATGATTGACCTGGACTATGCGCATGTACAGCTTCAATCATATTATATAATTAGATAGGCCAAATTCTGCATAGAGACGGCCATCTATGAAAGGGTGATTGAAGGGTCAAAGTTTTCTGGAATCGTTAAATTACGGCATGGGAATTTCTCTCGAAGAACTTCTCCCTTCTACTAGTACATACGTGCATGATGAATGTAACCAGATGGTGATTCAGATGTTTAAAATATGCTATGATTCCTATCTGATCATAAATTATACTTTTTTCAACAATTTTGGAAATAGAGAGAAACTGGTTGTGGCGGGGTGGCGGTTTAGTTCTCGAAGAGGAGACGGCCAGGAGAAATGAACTGTGAGATTGTTCATTTATAAGATTGGGGGGTGAAATTATGACAGGTACGAATCATCAACTAGCTGTACCGGTAGACCTAACTCTGATGGGGGAGGGTCTTTGTTCACACTGTATGGAGACAAAATGTTAACACAGCCATCAAGAGCTGGTTGACGATAGCAGGAGGTCAGCACAGTCAAGAAAACACAGTAGAGCGGGCACATACCACTAAGTTAAAAGTCAATTTTTTTTCTGGAACCCTTGTCAAAATTATTAAAATTGTTTTGAATCATTGTCAATTTCTGTACCACAATCTGCAAAGTTCCTGGGGAAGCTAATTCTTGAGAGGCTAAATCTATCGCAATTTTCAAGAAGCTCCCCAAGTCATATATTTGTTCCAGTTCATCGTTTTGTTACCTGTGTCTGTCAGTGCTTTGATTTTGTGGATATAGTGCTATACAAATATTTTTGTATGTATGTATGATAAACCTGTTTATTATACTTGATAACTTCAAGAAAAGTTCAGTCATTCTCTTTGGACCCTTACGTGTTGGGTCCAATTTTTCCCTAGAACTTTTTTAACTTTTCTGTGTGGCTTATCTAGCAATGGGAAAAAACCCGGGGTTGCAATTAAAGGGGGGAAGTTGGGGAACTCCACAATCAGCCAATCCCACAGAAGTTGTGACACTCACTAAGAACGAAGCAACCCACAGTTCTAGTCGTAGGGTTCACTATATGGGATTCTTTCTTGGGGAAGGGATCCCACTATCTTGCTTCTCCATTTCAATGTAACAATTACTATTGGATCAGTATAATTAGTAGAAGGATAGGAAAGCCAGTGACATTCCACTTAAGTGTTACTTTAGCAAGAGCAAATTACTTATAATTACTATAGGGACCATGCAGAAATGTCAAGATGCTGCAATGCCTAAGCAAATAAATCTGACATATATCTGCTGGAGGTCATTTTCCCCAAAGGTGGAAGGAGAGGGGGTGTTCCAGACTCAGAACGAGAGGGAATTGTCCAATCCTAAATGCCCTGGTATTAACTATTATGTCCCTCCCCTACATGAAACTCACTGGAAAAATTGGATCAAAGTTGGTAGCCTCTCAATGAGGAAATAGGTCTGCGATCAAGTCCCGGTTGATCGAGTTCTGCCCGAACATGTTGGGACGCAGGTGGAAAAATCACATACCCGATACCGAAAATGACATCACATTAGAAGATTTTAATTAATAAAAATATAATATGCATTCTATTGTTCAAATGCATTTCTTACCTCCAATGTTGAGCGTGACATGATTCATCCACATCTAAAATGTTAAACTTTCGGGGAATCTAACGACCCATCAGTGCAATCAGACCCAATAAATAATCACCAACAATACAAGTACATGTAAAACCTTCCATAGATGCACAGCTGGCTGGCCAGCACAAACTCCTTGCTAGTGCAATTACCAGTAAGCTCTGATGTAACTGTGATTATTTCAGCAAGAAAACCGAAGCAAGCCACAGTCTAAAATTAGCCGTGAATGCCACCAAATCATTGCTAAACCTTCATATATAATTGTTTTATCCACCAATTACCCAATCAATCACGCTTCATCCATGTCATAGATTGTAGGCTCACGCAAAATAAACTGCAGTATCATTCTATCGCTGATTGACGATCGTGAATAAATTCAGTCGATCCTTATACAGGGTCAATGGAAAAATCCAATAGACGTTAACTGTATGCGGTGAGAAGTTTTATCGTCGCTCTGTATGAAATCAATCAGAGTTGCTAACTAGTACTGTTGTGTAATGCACTGCACATTATCAGTGGCGGAGCGCACTGAATAGAGAGGTGCATAACACGTGTTCAAGTTCCAACTAGGAACAGGACTATATTTAGAAGTAGTGCACAGCATTGGGTGAGTGAGCTAGCATCGTACAACTTTGCATGCAGTTTTATCATAGCTAGGTTACAGTACGCTAAAGCTGCGGGGGGCAAGTTGGATCAACTCGCGAATCTGGCGATCGCTTAACTGGTCACCACAGCATAATTTTAAACTCGCATCTTGCGATGGCGAGCGGAAATGTCAAGGCCTGCGTTTGTCAACTTTTCACTAATCAGGGACTGCACACTAATATACCACCAAACATTGTGCAGTTCAGCGATCATTCATAAATTATTATATTAGTATAATTAAAATGTGGGCATCTCCCTTCATCAAACTTACTCAGAGAATTCAAGCACAGCTGGAAGATTGTCAATACTGTGATACCGTCTCTCAGCTGCCTCAATGTTCCCGAGCATCCAGTTAGCTGCAACGACTACGATCTGGGACCACCACTTGCACACATCACGACAATCGCTGGGACAATACAACAGCAAGCTGAAGTTAGCCAAAATATCCATTTTTTCACAATATTCCCATTTTTTCCCCAACCGGTCCCAGTCCACACCAAAAACGATAGGGTTCCTGAACTTCCCATGCGGAAGCTGCATACTATTTCAACCTGATCAGACCAGGGCATTGGACTTATCGTGTTTATCAGCTTTTTCAGACTTTGACTTCTGCTGAACTCAGATGACCTTTGACCTTGTTGTGAACAATAGGGTTCATGTACTCATCATGAGGAACACACATAATAAGTATGAGCTTCATCCATCCAGGTGGAATCGAGTTATAGTGTTAATGAGCTAGGATTTGCCAATTCATCAATAACACAATTTCCTATTTTCCCCCCAGATCTGACCCCTGGTCTGTACTAAAAACAATAGGGTTCCTGTACACCCTCTAAGAAGGCTGCAAACCATATTCAACCTGATCGGACTAGGCATGGCTCTTGACCTCAGATGACCTTTGACCTGACCCCAAAACAATAGGGATCATGTACTCATTACGGGAAACCCATATACCAAGTATGAGCTTCATCCATCCAGGTAGATTCGAGCTACTGTGTTATCGTGGCTAGGTGTCACACACATACACGCGCACACACACACACTGTCATGACTGCATAGATTCCCCTAACTTCGTCAAGGAATCAAAAAAAGGGGTACAAACAAATCTGCAGGCACCTAGAATGGTACTTAACTATCGCCTGATTTTAGGAGGGAACAAATGCAGGATCGATACAACAGAGATTATATCGTGGGGAATGGAAACAGGTCCGAAACCCCATTTCAATACGATGATCCTATGTGGAGTCAATGACCTTGGAAACTTGGCCTATTAGGCAGACATAAAATAAGAGAGGACCCCCATTGTACAATAATGCTTGATGCCACAGTTGAGCAACACAGTGAATATCTCATGTATCTTATTGTTTTATTTGCTTTAACATTTTGCAAAAGTTTTATAGACTTTCTCTTAATAAAGTAACCATAGCAATACACCCACTACAGCGACCCTCTCCCCCCCCCCCCCCGGATAGATTGAAAGTGAAATCAATGTGTATGTTTCAATCGAAAATAAAGAATATTTGCAGGATTGTTCATTCATAACATCCATTTACCATTGCATGATGGGATGATGTTTTTTATCTCGCATAATGCCATGCATGAACTCCGAAAGGCTCCAATTCCGTAATGGAAAGTTGTATGGATGTTGGATATGAACTGACACATTTAGTTTTTGCTGGTATCAGACACTATTATTGATCCCACAGTTGTCCTCTACACTTGGTACCATGTATGTGTTGATGCGTAAATAAACATCAAATAACAAGGTTACAAAACCAACCCACCTAAAGGGCTGGTCAGTGGTCAAACTACAACAATATCATGTCGTGCAATGGGATAAAGGGAGACGAACACCAAAATTCCAGCTCGATAAGAAGAAGAGCTCTGGAATGGACAACAGGTTTCCAGACTTTTGACCTCTGATGACATTTTACCTGACCATAAAACAGTAGGGATCAAAACCACATACCATATGAGATCATGCATCCAGGTGGGGTCAAGTATTGTGTCCAAAAGCCAACTTGGCCGAAATATCAGTTTTCACAATTTCTCAATTTTCCTCAAAAGACCCCCGCTCTACAATAAGAACAATAGAGTTTGTGTACTCCTCCATGGATAATCAGTATGCCAAGGCAGGGCTTGATCAACCAATGTCTCTGCTGACCTCAATTACCTTTGACCTGACCACAAAAAAGATCATGCACTCATCATGGAAAACCACTACCAAGTATGAGATTGAACCATCCAGGTGAGGTTGAGTTATTGTGTCCCAAACTGAAATGTGTTGCCCCAAGAGCCGTTTTCCACTATTTCTCAATTCTTACCAAAATGACCCCATGTGCACTCTACAACCATGAACCAGAAGCCAAAGGCTTAGTGATTCCTTGACTCTTTCTGACAAACTACAGCGAGACACAAGGACAAACTTGAGATTGTGCCAGCTCATTATGGGAACATAACGTCAGACAAATTTTTCTCAACCAACCAATAGGGTGCCTAGAAGATTGATAAGATAGCTACACACTCATTTCGAGGATTTCAAACTTTGACCTCTGGTGCCTCAAACAAAGAGTCCATGTACTCATTATCGGGGACACACATACCAAGTATAAGCTTCATCCATTCAGGTGGGGTTGAGTTATCATGTTCACAACCCTTCTGGAAATTTCGATCCGGAATGGTATGCCACAAGTCTGTTGGAGGTCAGAAATAAGTCTGCTGGTGGTCAGTTTTGCATAATCATACCTAGAACTGACAATATCATACCCCTAGCAGACCTAAAACTGACCTAAAACTGATCAGAGGAAAACAGACCACTTCTGACCTGCAAAACTGACCTAAACCAGACGTGTATCTGACCAATTTGAACTGACCAATTTTTTGTACAATAAAGGTATTAGGCATTTTTGGACTTAGTTTTTCTAAAGCAGTGTCAGCACTTAAGAATTTCCTCACAAAAACTTCACACACTATTCGCATTCAAACCAGACCTATTTTGGACCTAAGTACCTTCACTGGCAATAAATACCAGACCTATTTTGGACCTAAATTCCTAGATGTCATCTGATATGACTAATAGCCACAACAGATAATGATTGGTCAATTTTTAAGGTTAACTGTCTGGAGGGAAATTTCAACAGAGGTGGCATGCAGTGAGAGGTGTATTGTACAGTACATCCAATGTTGGATTGTGTAGTGCAGTGTGTAGCATAAAGACAACATATTGTTTGAAGCAATGTACAGGCCTAGGAGTGGAGTGAATTTTCAAGAGAAAACTTCTGTGATTTATTTTCATACAGTGAATGGTTGGTAAGTTTTTTATTCCTCTTATAATTACTTAATACCTAACATTAATTCAGACATATCATGTAGCTATCCAGACATTGTATGAGCCAACTTAAAAGAAGATTATTTGAGTAAACCCTTGGCTTAAACTCAGTGGTACACATACCTGATTGTTAGCTCAGGCCTGTTAACAGTTATATTTTCCTAGTATGGCAAAGGGATGCAGTATATTGTTTATGGATTACATACTAAAACAAATATGGGCCAAAACTGTTGGGTTTCAGTTAGATTTTTCATGTAATCCCCAAATATTTTGGGACAATTTTGGTACAGCATGATAACAACTTGAGTTTTTGAAATATGTCCCATATGTACCTCATTCAGCAGCTATTGAAAAATGTTGATGCATTTGGGAGAATTGTACAATTGACAATCATTAAGATAAACCTCTCAGACCTCACCCAGGAACCAGTTTCTATTTTTTCAAATATGAGGCCAACCCTTTTCATGCATTTTGCCAGAACATGACAATTTTTTTTACAGGGCCATGCATGATTATTTTGGTTGCAAAATTATATCTTTGATAAGGCATGTTCTGTAGATTTAAAAAATGTAGCAATCATTTTGGTGGCATATACTGTATGCTATACATACAGTAGTTCAGAATTGAGCTCATTGTGTAGTATAACAAAGGCCTAATGCCTTATTCTGATCATGCATGCAGATTCATGACATCTAAATTCTTATTCTGATCATGCATGCAGATCATGACATTCTAAATTCTTATTTGATCAGCATGCAGATCATGACATCTACTAGGTCAAAGGTCAGGGCTCTGGCGATCTAGGTATGAATCCGGTAGGAAATGAACTAAATTTAGGACCGTTTCATACCTACAGACCTGTGAACGACTGGTCAGAAATAGGTATGAACAATTTCTGACCATGCACGTACAACAGCACCTATTTCTGACCTGAGGTATGAATTAGGTCAGGTTTAGGTCTGAACAGACACTGGTCAGTTTGGGGTATGAAATAGGTCAGGATTCCAGTCAGGTCAGATTTTGGTCAGAAATTTAGGTATGGTTTAGTAGGTCAGATTTGAAACGACACAGCACCTATTTCTGACCTGAGGTATGAATCTGGTCAGGTTTAGGTCAGAACAGACCCTGGTCAGATATGGGTATGAATTAGGTGAGGATTCTGGCTACGTCAGTTTTTGGTATGATTTTTCTCTGCCAATTGCCTCGCTGGTCAGAAATAGGTCAGGAATAGGTAAAAAGAAACTAGAGGTCAGAATAGGTGCTGTCACGTTTCATTTTTGGACCTGTTGAAAACTGACCTAAAAATCCTGAGCTGTGATTTTCCAGAATTCAAAATTCACCAAATTCACCCCTGACTATACCAAAACAATAGGTTTCCTGAAATCCCATATGAAAAGCCTACACAGGCAAGAATTAACGATCAGACCAACCATTCCACTTATTTGTTCACAAGGTTATCAGACTTTAACCTTGTGACCTCAGGATGGACCTCGGACCTGACCCTAAAAAACAATAGGGTTAATGTCCTCATCATGGGGAAACACATACCAAGTATGAGGAGTCTACAGGTGGGGTCAAGATATCCTGTTTACAAGCCAAATTGGCCAAAATATACTTTTCACAAATGTCCTATTTCGACCAAAATTCACCCCCTACCACACACTGTCATAGATTCCTCTGACTTCATCAAGGAATCAAAAATATAAACATTTCACAATTTCCTCTTTGTTCCCAAAATTGACCCCTCATTGCAACAAAAATAAATAGCATTCCTGTCATATCGTTGGAACCCACACAAACCAAATTTATTTCAGCTTGATCGTTCCAGTCAGGCTGGACTTTGCTAGATTACAAGGATTTTATCAAAATTTCACAATATCTCCCCTACAATATCCTTCTCAGTACCCAAAATGGAATAGCAAGTATCGTTAGGAACCCACACACCAATTTTTCAACTTGATGTTACAGTCAGGCTGGATTTGGCTTGATTATAAGCTAAGCATCACATCCGTCCATCATACCTTCATCCAGTCATTTCATCCCTACTGCAAAATTTACATTGGAGTTTCATCAAAGGAATAAGTGTTATAGTGGACCAGCCTTTAGTAAAGAATAAAGAATCGCAGTAATATCTCACAATAATATCAGTAATATCTCACAATGACTCACCAATGTAGCCCAGGGCATTCTGAGAAGATCTGCCATCACTACCTGGGTTCTCCAAGTATGAGAGGATGTGCAGGGCATTCTGTGGCTCACTGAGGGAGTAGAGAGAGAAATCAGATATAGCTGCATGCTCCAATCAATTACCATCTCTGGAGAATCTACACGCTCCAGGACATATCTATAAGCCAGTCAACCTATGCAGGCTGAGGTCTGCCATCACTACCTGGGTTCTCAATTATGAGAGGATGTGCAGGGCATTCTGTGGCTCACTGAGGCAGTAGAGAGAGACATCAGATATAGCTGCATGCTCCAATCAATTACCATCTCTGGAGAATCTACACGCTCCAGGACATATCTATAAGCCAGTCAACCTATGCAGGCTGAGGTCTGCCATCACTACCTGGTTCTCCAATTATGAGAGGATGTGCAGGCATTCTGTGGCTCACTGAGGCAGTAGAGAGAGAAATCAGATATAGCTGCATGCTCCGATCAATTACCATCTCTGGAGAATCTACACGCTCCAGGACATATCTATAAGCCAGTCAACCTATGCAGGCTGAGGTCTGCCATCACTACCTGGGTTCTCCAAGTATGAGAGGATGTGCAGGGCATTCTGTGGCTCACTGAGGGAGTAGAGAGAGAAATCAGATATAGCTGCATGCTCCGATCAATTACCATCTCTGAAGAATCTACACGCTCCAGGACATATCAAAAGCAGTCAGCTGATGCGTACCAAATAGTTCTTTTCACCAAGAGGGCCTATGCCTCACTATATTCTCAGTAGTATTCTCTCTCTTCATGAAACATATGGTCGGGGGCCATTTTTAAAAGGGAATTTTAGGATTGAAAGGTCAATTTCTAAAATCAACCTATCCTCTCGTGGACTCCTGAGCAACCCACAGATATACTTCATTATTCTGTACTTTCTCTCATATAAGTTTTACCATTTTTCTTATTCAAAGGTGATATCACCACCTGTTAACCCCTTGAGCTGTGAATGCTCTAACATGCACTGTAGTGAACATCTGCCCTCTCAGAAGTAACTTGTTCTTCAGATAACTTTGTGCACACACTCACAGCGATGACATCACGTCAAGTTCCACGGAGAATCACCTGATATAGTCATGTGTTAAGGCAATGATACTTGATATTCCCGATTACTGCTGCTTAGAACACCACTCTGGCAGAATTTCGCAGACCCATCACGCATCTCCTACTCTCGGGTCTTGGTATCAGCATCTTAGAAAGTGTCATTTTCTGCTTCCATATTGGCTGCAGCATCACAACACTGATAGGGAACACACCTGCTTTGGATATTCAAATAGTCGTGGGAATGGTTGAACAGTAACAGCGTTACCACAGTGGACAATGGGATTGATGTTCAGCAGTTTGACAATGAAAACATGATATGCTATCCATATCATAGTATTTAAAAAAACACAGCAGCCATGGAATGAACCCAAACAGATGTTTGACTTATATCGCCTTGTATTGACTGCACTCAATAATATGTGCAGGTGATTTGTCTGAACGAACGCCTGTGGGATTTTGTTTCGCTCGCTGTTGCATTGAATCATGGGTGAGACCAGTGGGCGGGCGAAGTCAAACGTTGTGTAATTGAACATTTTTCTTCACTGAATTACTGGGAATGACCACGTCTGCAGTAAAATTCACCCTACTCATCTGTTCTGGAATTGTTTTGAAAACCTCCACCCAACCAATCGTTGAATGGATATACTCTTTTGATTTCAAATTTGAAGGATTCAGATTTTCTTTTGCACCTGCGGGGTACCAAACAAATGAAATCATACGCCTGCACAGAGCTAATACAGTGGCTTCCGTTCATTTTTGGCTTCAGCTGCATCATTCTTGGATCAATTATATTTTGGGTATCGTAAGAGGTTAATAAATTGTTTCAAGTTTGCGGTAATTATTAATGACCAATTTTGTGGCGATTTCCCTTGAATTTATTCAGGGTTGTTTTCCATCCATATTAACGCCTGTGTCAGTACACTGTGCTATGATATTTTTATAATGGGCGGTGCCGTTCACCAAAATATGGCTCTAACTTCTCACACGACCGCCTCACACTGGTATTGGACAAGAAGATTATTGTCAGTCAGTCGGGCTGCATATTGTTTAGTGTGTAGACAGGAACCTCAGGTTCAGGAAGGGCTAAAACAATCATTGTCTTATCGCAAGACTACACTTGACATGGCTACCGTATTGGGTAGCCAACTGCCAGTGACGAGGTACTTGTGAAAAAGAGAGAATGTGCATGCAGACAGAAATCTGACACTGGTGGTCATGTGATAACTGCTTGAGGCTGTTACCATGAATGGCAGTGACACCTCTAACTTCTTAGAATAACTCACAACTCAATGTCTACAACTAATGCAACTACTGCACCCAGAAACGTGATTCTGTTATGCCAAAGATGACCGTTGATGTCAGAGGAAGTTAATGTACTTTCTTAAGGAATGCACATGGAAAGTAATGAAACTTCAATCATCAAGGAGCATCGTCTAAGGTGCTTCACAATCCGAAAATCCTGGTCAAAAAGATATGAATTTCATTCAACTGTTGAAGTTGAAACTTGCCACAGACGTTGCACCCTTGATCGAAAGGGGTGGAGCATTCCAGGGGTATGAACTATAAAGCTTAACGAAAATACAAACACTAACGGAAAGACCACACGAACCGTTTTTTATTAGAGCCAAGAAAAGACCTGGATGGGTGGTACAAATACAGCGGATCTCTGATTACATACTGAGTACCTGTGGTGAGGACCGCAAAAAGCAATGAGGAGGAAATCATCCTCTGCTCAAAAGAGACTAGGGGTAATTTACTTCCTATAAAAAAGCTGCAAAACTAACGTTCAACTTTACTGGATTGAATCCATGATCAACTTGTTACAAGGATTCCTAACTTTCACCTCTTTGTTCCTCTATGACCTCTGACCTGACTTACAACAATATGATTTACATACAAAAAACAATAGGTTATTGAACCCATAAAATCAGAAATTCACAAGGCGTAATGATTCCCTGACTCGTTTTTCTAATAGCTTTCAACATGAGACCATAACAAATGGTATAATTCACTCATTATGGGCAATTTCACAAAAATGATGGATGCCAACTTACCAACAATAAAATCTGCTTATGTACACAACATCTGGGAAGAATTTATAACAAATTTTCATTCTTTGGAACTGAACACGCCTGACTTTTCTTGTTCACAAGGTTATTAGACCGCCCCCTGTTGACCTCAGATGACCTCGAACTTACCCCAAAACGATAGGGTTCATGTCCGCAATCATTAGGACATATCAAGTATTTAGGCTTCATTCACCCGCCAGAAAATGTTTGTATATCAAGGATTAAAAGCGAAATTGACCAGAATATCAATTCCTGTATTACACATAAGAAAGCTGTACAGAAAATTTCATGGTGATATGATCAACCATTCTGCACATTTCGGTCACAAGGAATTCATATTTTTTAACTCTAGTGACCTCAGATGACCTATGACCTGACCCCAAAACAATATAATCATTCACTCAATCATTTGGGAATACTGGAACAAGCATGATCTTCATCCATCCAGGTGGGGTCCAGTTCATCATCATCATCATCTAGACAGGTTATACATCGTCAATGTTCACATGCTGGCACTGGTTAGACGGAGGTCTCTGACGGCAAGCCCGCTTCCACTCTACCCTATTCTGTGCAAGATCACGGTCTCTACCTACTGCTGCAAGATCACTACGAATAACCTCGTCCCAGGTCTTCCGGGGCCTACCGCTCTCTGCCACGCCGCAGTCACTTAATCGCCCTGGACTTCTTTACCCATTATCATCCTCCATCCTTTTCGACATGGCCAAACCCCTCAATCTAAATCTAACGACGCTGGACAAACATCCCTAACAATTTTTAGCAAGACCCAAACAATCTCTCACAGCTCATATGGAGCCTTCCTATCCTTCAAGGGTCACTCCGCACATCATCTTATCCTCGCATATCATTTTCGGTCCCTTCTTATCAAGTCGTCTATTTTTACTGGCCCAGGGCTCACTGCCATAGAGCATGAAAATCCTGACACAAGCCTCTAAATCCCCCTTTTCTATGATGAGAGAACACTCTAATGTGGCAATGGCAAAAGCTCTCTTGAAAACTTCTTCCAATTCTTTCCCAACCACTCCTAATCTAGCCACTAAACTGAACCTACCCTGCCCCACCTGCAGCGTCTGAGCGAGGTGCCTAAAAATCTCCAACTTCAACCTGTACACTTGTTTAACATTTAAAATGTAAAGCCTTCAAATCAAACTGCCACTGACACTGCTACACCTCTTATGCACCAAGCGTTTTTGCAATTTTTGGCAAAAAAGAATTACTGCCAACACCCTTACTACAAATGAACAGGGCCAGTTTGCCAGAGCTAACGATGGGGCAGACCCAGTTTATCATATAAAAGAGAGGCATCACAGGCACTCACATTCACGTATGCAACATACCGCACACACAACAGCGTGGAGATTCCTTGCCTTGATTAAAGAATAAAAAATAAATTGAAAACACCCTAGTATACATAAATCCTAAATTCAAAGAAATGATGTCATAGGCATATTTTACAACCACAACACCACCCAACATTACAAATACATTGTTGGCCGTTTTTTGTTTTTTCAGAGAGGTGAACACAATGTCATAAATATAGCTTTCTGCACTACCTGGCTATGAAGCACTACCCCTGGCGATGAACTCATTACTCACCTATTATGTGCACCCCTTTTCACCCTCCCCATTGTTCTCCATCGGTACAATCAGCGTGTAGGGCGTTCCTCCTCCAGCATCTTCTCATGTAATCCCTGGGTGAGGCAGGACAGCGGGTTACCTGAGAGAAGAAGCCCAGGAATTTATCATCATGAACGAATAATGCAAGGCCTCAATACCGGGGTGAGCAACTGTCATTGGCAAAACACACCCCTACTTCCCCGGGACTAGAGAAACGGCAAATAACAAACATCACTGAAAGAGCTGGCATCTGCAGGGGAGAACCGTTGGCGTTAATAGGAAGCATGGCACCAGATCTTTATACCAATACCTGAATATTACACAAAGCGTCCTACAGAATTTACTTCAAGCTGACCTCTATACGTCGTCGTCCAATGTTATCTCACCACCACCAAATTTGAAAGAAACGTAACTGAAATAGGCATTTCAGTCTGAGGATCGCAACCATGACCTCCATTTTTGGGACTAAACGGACTCTTACATCAAACTTTGCAAGTTTTGCATTAATCACGCATCCGTTTCGCACTTGTCCTGAGACTTTTTTTTGGGGGGGGACTTTGTGTCTCCTAAGCAGAAACAGGTAGACAGGCATGCACATTAAAGTCAACTGGAGGATCCCAGGCACCTAACAGAACTGCCAGTATAGATATAGCTGAGGCAGATGAGGCTGAAAACAGGTTCCCTTTTCCCACAATGAACGCTTCCACGCATGCATACTATCACTAGCAATGGACTCTAGCCTCATGAGATCTACTGTGTATAATACAAACCCTGTCATTTGTAGGAAAGGTGAGTGGGTCCCCCTGACACAGATTCATAAAAGATCCAATCTTTTTATGGAAACCCCCCAAAACTGACCCTGCTACATGAACACAACCACAATGAAAGCTCACATTGGTTCGGCTTATCTGTGCAAAGAGCGACTTGTCCCTGGGCACAATTGATATCCTCGCTGCTCGCGAGACTGTAGGCTAGGGCGTTGTGCATCCATCTAGGTATCTGGCCCTGTTGTAGTCCTTGGCAGGTACGACCCTTGGAGAAAATACCGCTAAGCGATGGAACAAAAACAGAATATCAAAGAATGAGAGGGCCCTCTCGGAGTTGCATGATTCATCAAGCATATTACTTGAAAATTGACATTATTCAGGTCATTTCAATCTCCCAATATCTTACAAATAGTGAAAATCATTATTGGCTAAAATAATGGTTTTCCTTCCGCCCCCCTCCGAAAAAATGACAGTAATTTCATCTTTTTCCTGGGAAAACCTCCTGTTCCTATACTTTGTTACCTTGTATTGAAATTTGAACCATTCAGTCCTCCCAACCATTAGATAAATTTAGGGAAAAAATTGAGATTAAAGACTCTTTTTGATAGTTGTTGCAAAAATCATTTATATTCCCCTAAAAATCTATCCCCAGGTCATTTTTGCCAGAGTTTACAATTTGGTGCCTCTCTACCCCTTGTCACAACTTTGAGATCATCCACCATTGGATCAGCAATAATCTTGGACAGGAATGGATGGGAAAATAGCATTGACAAAAATTGCATTCAATGTGTCAAATTTTAAGAGAAAATGTGGTGTTTTGTGACTATTGAGGCTTGTGAAATTTAGGGAATTGCGAGAAATCATAAAAAATTGTCGGACTGAAACACCACACCACACAAACAAAGGCACCCTTACTAGTGCACCTCATTGCCTGGACCACCCAGAACCCGTTTGTACCGCCGCCACCAAAAGGAGCTCTTCATTGGACATTCTCAAGACACACTAGTATCCTATAGCATCCATTGCTACTGCAACCAGTGACAGTGAATTTGGATGGAGCAGCACAGCAAACTGACTACATATCACAATCCAGCCATTGTCATCACAGGCCATAGCGATGGGAAGAAGCTGCTGATTACATTCCTGAATTTGATTGGTGGACCACCAAAATTACCTCAACTCTATCATGGACAGAAGTAGTCTCATCCACCGAGTTTACATCATCAGCTTTAAAGTTTTCTTCAGGGTGGTTCTGTCAGTTGCAGAAATATATAACGCCTAACCTGATTATGAATCTATAGTGTCCAACGGTCCAGGAATCTCGGCAACTCAAACGCAGTAACTGGGTAATGTGAGTGCCAGAAATACCAGTCGCAGCCAACACCGTGATTTTGACCTCTATAGGTGTTCCACATCAGGATTTTGGCTACACAGAGTTAATAGGTTTTGTGGTCAGAGCTTGGATGTCAAGAACTATTTCTTATACTGGAGGTTACTCAACGGAAAACATCTCAGCTTGCTTTGGGTAGGTAAGAGCCTGAGTCCTTACTATTTCAAAGGCAGGTGACTCACCGATAAGAATCTGAGCTTCTTAGGGTGGTGGCTTTCAGAGCCAGAGCAACAGTAGCAACAACCTCTGCAATGTCGTCAGCAGAAGCTGAGAGCGCGCACACAGTTGCCAGGTTAAGGGTTAATAAGGCTACTGCCTGTCACACTCAGTGCAGAGAGAGGTTGCTTGCCTGCATAGAAACCCGATGTGCTGGCTATCTATGTGCTTCCACAATTAAGGGAATATCAACGAGGCACAGGGTTCAAAGCTACCTCACCCTCAACCCCCCCCCCCTCCTTCTCACCCTCATTCCCAGACAAACCTTGTCACCACATCCCTCACACTAGAATTATGATGTCTGCTCCGCATGCCATTCTTTGTATGCGACAGGACACGGTCATTTATCAATCAGGCTGAGACACCCTTGGCCTCCACAGAGTGCCTCAGATTCAGAAAAGCTCTCAAGGAGCTGAACAGGCCACAAAGTCAGCAAGGCAAGAACCAGAATGCCAAGAGGCTTCTCCTATTCCTTGATTCATCTCTGATAACCTACAATTGTGGGAAGGGGAACAGGGCAAAATCTGTGGAGGTGATTTTTCAAGAAGTGTACTCCCAGCAGTGACAGAGAACGTACCACTCACCCTCAGAGAAAGGAAGACCCTGCTGCCGTAAGCTCAGATGGGATTACAAGCATGCATTCGAGCAAAACTGTATGAAAGACAGGCATCGCCACAAAGGGTCTCCCCTGTTGCGCGACGTGTTTTCTATTATTCACACACTACACTACCACTTAAACACAACCAACTAGTTCAATCAGACCATCATCATGTCAACGAACATCACATCTTTTCACATAAACAGCTCAAATTTCCTAAGAATCCTAAAATAACTGACCAATAAGTTTTGGTTCTTATTACAAAATTCCCTTTATTGCTTTTTTTCTTCTTTTTCCTCTTCATGTCATGGGCCCCCCCCCCCACTCTTCTCTCCATAAATTACCCAAATTTAAAAAGTTTATATGCACATTCAACCTCCCTTCTAACTTCTTTGTTCTAACATGTTCTAAAAAATCCCTTAGCAGCCAGGCTTCTTTGCCTTCTAAAATCTTTCCTTCATTATGCATTGCTTTTGATTTCTTCGCCGAGGCAACAGGAATCTTGCCGTCATGCCCGTGGCGTCATGGTGTTTGTGTGTCCTGAGTGTGTGTGTGTGTGTGTGGGTAACACCCCTGTCATCACGATATCTAACCTACGCAAAACTGGTAATCAAGTTCAAATTAGGTATGTGGGTCACATAGGGAGCAGGACCCCTATTGTTTTGGGTGGGGGGGGGGGAGTGGGGTGCCCGTTCAAGGTTATTCAATGTCACGAGAGGGCAAAGCTGTTCAAAAGCTGTCCGCACAATTTCTCTAAGAACGCGAGTATCTTTCAGTTCAATTGGGTATGTGGGACATTGAATAGCTGAAGGATTACCCTATTGTTTTGTTGGTGTCAGGTCAGGTCATTCACCAGGGTCACCATAGGAAATCGTCATATATCTCTGTAACGAAACATTTTGGAGGACTTCGTACTGGAAAGTTTCGTTCGTCCTGGGTGAAATACATCTTTTGACCGACTTTGACCTCATTGACCTTTGGATTCTGACCTCATTTGACTCTGACCTGGTGATTTGCCTGCTTTTTTTGTGTTGGCGCGAAGCGTCTTGTTAAGACAAACAAAAGTCAATTACACTACCATACTAGATACCTTACACAAGCATCTCATGAGTTTGGAAGGGTCAAGACAGAAGCTAAAATCGTCAGATATCTCGGCAGACGAAACATTTTTGGAGGACTGCTTAATGAAAGGTTTTTTGTTCGTCTAGGTGAACTATCTGGTGACCTATTTTGCCCTCATTTGACCTATTGACCTTTTTACATCATTTGACCTTTTGACCTGGTGATTTTGCATGCTTTTTGTGGTTGGGCCGGAATCGTCTTGTTAAAACAAACATAAAAGTCAATGACCCTACCATACTATGATACTACTATACTCTTATGCACAAGCTTACTCATGAATGTGGAAGGTCAGACAGCCCTTTAAAAAACACGAAATTTTGGATAAATTTTGGCATTTGACATCTGCTCGCAGCATGAATATCTAATGCATGCAAGTATCTTATCAAGTTCAAAATAAGTGTGTGGAGTTGTACACCATTATGAAGAGTATTAACCCTATTGTTTTTGGTTATCAGGTCAAGGTCATTCTCCAGGTCAACCATATAGACATCCTATATCTCTGTACGATTCATTGTACAGAAGGAGAACAAGCATATAGCCCAACAATATTTCCCCCAGTGAAGAAGTACAAATTCTTGAATTGGGCATTTTATTGTTATTCCTGAATATGTTTGAGTAGTGGTCTAGCACGCAATATTTCCCCCCGACGAGACAGTACAATTCTTTGAATTTCATTTTATTATCATGCCTGATATGTTTGAATATTGACTAGCACCAGTACCAGCCTATATGTACCTCCTGATCAGTATTGGTGGTGGCTACTAGCGGGTGGGGTGGGGCATTTTGTCTTTGCATGCACAACCCCCCCCTCCCTCCAGGTGTCATAGCAGCTTATGAAATTAAACAAGACGCAACTCTGCGTAGTGATCCTTGTCCCTTTTTTCCTGTACATGTTGCCCCTTACTCAGCTATATCAAACCCTGCAAGTGTGTGGTTGCCAACTCAAACCAAACTTGACACAAAAACATCACCTGCAATATTTACTGCAATATTTACTTATCGCATGAGATTAATACTTGTTGCTTTTGACCAAGTCACAAAGTCACTGAGGGCAATTGAAGTGAAATACTGAACAATAAACTGGTAAGTAAGTATCTTGAGATGAGGTAAAGTCACGATTCATAACCAGCGAGGTCACGGTTTTCATTCGTGTGGGAGCCCCACGACCGTACCACTGAGTCAGGCAGACTGGCGGCAAGGCTAAAAATGGGATCACTTTAGCGACATTCATCACTCATAAGTGACTGGTTTGGTCAAAGCAGATAAATTGAATGAAGTGGCAGTTCCTTTAATCATACTACCACATCATTAAAAATGGAAAAAAATATCTTCTTTCGGGGTGGTATGTGTGGAAAGAGAACTAAACCCTGACCGGCAGCCATGTATTACATCAGTGGCCAATAGCATGGTGTCTCCAATGTTGGTCATTGTACCATGTCGTTAATCACTAATGTACGAGGGTAAGTCCGCCAGTCAATCGTTGTTTCAAATTTGGTACAGCAGAGTAAGTCTTGGTCTTCATTTCAAAGTGACTGTGGGTGTATCATTTTTCAATATTATTTTCAGGCACAAGTGACTGTGGGGTGTATCATTTTGGTGAAGTGCAATGACTCACTTGTCTGGGGTCCCAGGGGTGTGTCATGCAATTGACAAGTGCATAACTGTTCAGAATATACTTGTATCCATAGCCATTTTACACCAGTCCATCAAATGTCTTATTGCCGTTTTTAGGGTCAAACTTTTCCAGTCTTTCAAAAAATCACATATCTCTTCTCTCCTACATGGTGGGGTGGAGGAATGGTCCTCTCTATATGACCCACCCATGCAGCACCTCCCAACCAAATTCTGGCTGTCACGATAATAATACAAATAGATAATAGACAGACAGAATCTTTGTATTTTCTATATATATGGCCCACGGTGAGACATTTCTTTATTATGTGGGCTCAGTTAATGTTGATCCTGTATGACTTTCTGCCATTGTTTAACATGTTATTATGCTGGCAATCACTTTTCACAAATAGGTCACATCATTTGACAGTCAACAACCAGATAAGAGTCACTGGGGGAAGAGAGATGATATTTATGACATAAACCCCTGGCCCATTTTTTTCCGGGTAACAGGGTAATGCGCCCTCACTTTTTTCTCATAGCAAAAATTCCACAATGTTGTGCCCTTCCCACTTCATTCAGAAGCTACCTTGACCCTTGCTTTCTTCTTCCTCCCAACTCACTACCTCTCACTGCTTCTACAACGACACACAGTTAATCCCCTCCTTATGGCTTGTCTATGAATCACCGTTAATAATACCCAATGGTCACTCCTGCCTGTCAAGTAATTCAAAACCTGTGAAGTGTGCTTTTCGCATTCCCAATAGTGAAGTGTAAACAATCAATATATCAGTATACTGATGCACACACAGAGATAATTTGGATTACCCACCTCATCCTCTGAGCATTGCCAGTGCCAGTACCATTTCCACACTGAATGTCTGACAGGCATTCTACAGTTTATTATGGGTTTTTACTTTCTCACGCTTCTTTGCAGTCCGCACACCCAAGCTTTGAGGATTAAATCCTTTTGAGGATTGGTAAGTTGACCAGTCAAACTGAAGCTTATTATAGTATACACACCACTGCAGACGTGGTTGAAGAGGATATGGCTGGGCTAGAGTGTCTAATGAATTCAGCTGGACTTTTCCTGGTGTGCATTTCTGCCTTAATAATTAGTTAAATGGAAATTTGAGATCATATCAGACGCTTTCAAGTAATGTAAAGCACAAACTTGCTTCCTCCCGTCGAGTAAATAATATTCGCCTATGGAAAAACTGCCAGTTTGTCTACCCCCCCCCCCCCCCCCCCCCACACTCCCATTGATATCCATATATCGTATAGAAGTATAGGCAAGAAGAAACGTCTCTGCCTTGCAATTAGGAAGATTGTCAATACCTGCAAGGATCAAGGCTTCAAATAGGGCACATTTTTTCAATTTCAATTCCATAGGCTGCCTATGAAACCTTGTGGGGGGGGGGGGGGAGGGGGGTTGAAGTACAAGAAAGAATGGCGTATCTGGCCTTGCACTTCACACGCCCCCTTGCAACACCACGACTGATCATGAGGCATACATAGGAGGCTGGTCCACTGGTGGCTAGTCCAATATTCAGACATATCAGGATAATAATAAATGACCCAATTAAGATTTGTAAACTGTCTTCAGCAACTGGGGGAATACTTGTATGGGGAAGGGGATATGGGAGGGGGAATGGAAGCAACACAATTTTATAAGAGGGCACACAACCCGTTGGTGGTTGAAAATATAACACTTAATGGGAGGAAGTATACGAAAGGAGAGGCGTTTCTGCTTTGGCAATTAGGAATTTGTAAAATATGCAGTTTATGCAGAGCTTCAAATAGGGCTACATTTTTTGTAGTTTTCATAAGCTGCCTATGAAACCGTGGGGGGTATCTCTGTTTGTCTGGGGGATATTTGGTGCTAGTCCAATACTCATGCATATCAGGAATAACAATTAAATGACAATTCAAGAATTTGGGCTGTCTGTCTCACTGGGGAAGATATTTGTTTGGTTGGCTATTGCTTGGTTCTCGACTCTTCTAACCTGTGTACAATGAATCCTACAGAGTATAAGGATTGTCCCTAGTGGTGACCTGGTTGACCTTTACTATACCAGAAACAATAGGTTAATCTTCATCATGTGTCAATCCACACACACTTATTGAACTTATAGCTACTTGCATTCCTTAAGATATCATGCTGACGAGCATATGTCAAAATGCCAAATTTATCAAAATTTCAGTGTTTTAGCTGTCTTGACCTTCCACCATTCATTGAGATAGCTTGTGATGAGTGTATCGTAGTATGGTAGGTCATTGACTTTTTCGTTGTCTTAACAGACGCTTCCGGCCAACACTAAAAAGCATGCAAATCAATGCACAGGGTCCAATGAGGTCAATATGTCAATGAGGTCAAGTTGGTCACCACCAGATGCTAAGTCACCCACGAACGAAACTTTCCATTAAAGACAGTCCTCGCCAAATGGTTACGTGCCGAGATATCTGACGATTTAGCTGTCTTGACCTTCCACTTCTTGAGATAGCTTTGTAGATAAGAGTATCGATTAGGTATGTCATTGACTTTTTTGATTTGTCTAACAAGACGCTTCCGCCAACACAAAAAAAAACAGGCAAAATCACCATGTCAGAGTCAAAAAGGGGTCAGAATGTCAAATGAGGTCAAAGTTCGTCACCAGAGTTTTTCATCATCAATCCCAGACGACGACTTTCCATTCACGACAGTCCTCCAAAATGTTGCGTTGCCGCGGATATGACGATTTTCTATGGTGACATTGAATGACCTTGACCTGAACACCACAATAGCACCAATGGGGCTCTGTCTCCGAAACTACACACCAATCAACAATAAGATTCACTTCAGAATGATCAACAAGGTGCTTATGACTTCAGGAACTTTCAGGTGAATCTGTTTCGATTCGTCATTTCCTTGACCTTCCTTCATGTGGCCAACGATTGATTGTATTTTCAGCACCTCAGGCTAATACACACCTGAGATTATGAAAAAAAAAAATTAATAAACAATGCTTTAAAGCCGTAAACAATTCCTTGGGCTCAAATACACTGCTTTGCCTTCTAGTAGATGGCGTTGTATAAAGAATCTTTGAGCGTTCTATGGTTAAAACAGGTCACCAGTATGCATTAGCCGCCAGTATTCTGGAATAATATGTTGGTTACATATTTTAAGGCATGCGGCCATAACATCCATCGTGGTTGGCCGGAAACGTCCACGATACAGGTTAGCTGAATAGGTCCGTGACTGACATGGTTTGTTGGCTAAACTTGTAGAAAGCAGTAGGTTGAACTCCTTGGCATACAAACTCAAAGAAAGTTTGGGCCATATGCCCTTGGCCTGCAGCCTATTTACTAGTCCTCAACGGAGGACTGAATACTCCCAATTTAAACAATGTCTGTTCGTGGAGTGTTGTTAACCCACTGAACACACAGTCATTTCATGAGGATTAAACTGTACTGACTACTGTAGTTTACCGGCTTTACCAGTTTCTCATTAGCCCAAACTTTTATCCTCCAAGGCCCGGCTTAACTTGGCTAAGTAAAAAATAAATGACATATTGATCGTCCCTCCACTATGTTGGAAATTGTGGAAATATTGTATTATTTTGTAAACTTTCAATATTCAGAAGATGTTTTCAAGAGGTACAAAGGTGATCACCCCCCCAGTAACCCGCCTGGTTGCAACTATCGAGATGGTTTTTCGATTAGTCATAATGCACACAATTACAAGGCACTCTATGTCTGCTGTTCTTTGCTCCCAGATTTTTGTATTAGCATTTAACAGTACAAGCTATAACCAGTAACAATTTCCAATCATAGGAACTGTTGACCTGTCTACTGACAAGAAGTATAGGTTTTGGTGAATATGACTGAAAAAATTGTCCTTACTTATGCAATTAGACACAATATTCAACTTTCAACGACCCATTTTCTCATTTCAAATATATTCTCAGGACAATGGTGGACCACACATTTCATGGGGATCTCACCAACTTGAAACATTGCATTATGAGCGATTATAGACACCAAGAATAAGCCCCCCTGACTCAAGTCATGTAAAAAAAAAAATGGGCCTAAAGGTAACATACGCATCAAAAGCTTCATAAAAATCTAACAAAAACAAACTTTGAAATTTGGATGATCATTCAAAATAGACTAACTGATAACCTTCCAGTCCAATTTAAGAATGTTGAAGGTAAGGATAAGTCAATACCACGAAGTTTCATGGATCGGGCAAACTTTCGCATTACTCATGAAGTATGCAAATTGGACCGTAATGGTGTTTGAATGAACTCTCCCAGTGACCTGGAATCCAGATAAAAAAAAAAAAAAAATTGGAACTGAAGGTAAACCGTACCCACCAAGTTTCATTCAAATGCAACCAACTTCATGATTTTGCCAATAAATTACGCAAATTGCACATTGAAGGACTCCCATGACCCAGACTCTCTGTTAATTAGGTTCCGGGACTGGATTTAGAAACATATTCACTTTCAAGTTTCAGGAAAATCTTACAAACCTTTGAATTTCACATAAATTATGCACATTCGACAACCTAATTAGCATATTTTAAATAACGCTGTATTCTAATCAGTGCATCGACCTCATATCTTCACCTATGTGCCACCCAAGAGTAACCAAAGCAGTTACGGTTCACCTATAATCTTGCTAAACGAGCTTGAAACAATGAATATTATAAAATAGATAGCCCAATACCTACCCCTCCTTCATAGCGAGTCTCGCGCCAGAACTAGTCAGATGTGTTCACCCCCCCAACCCTGATCCTACATAACAACATTCCTCAAAATTGGCCCCACACCGTTTCAAGAGAAATCCTGCTAAAAAAAGAAAGTTTGTCAGTATAGGCGAAACAAAAACGGCACGATTTGCATATTGTAATGATACCATGTGACTTGGATGTCTTAGACTATGTTCACAACCACATACCCAGTTGTCAGGGATTGGGCCAAGGAGTAGAGTCACATTCCAATTGCGGATGTCATCACAAAGCTTGTTGCTACAAACATCTAAACCCACCGTAACCCTGTGCACTCCTAATCCCTGACCCACCCTATACCAATCTCAACCGCCTCTCCTCTTAGCCCATTTTGTCTCCTGACTCTCCATGGAGTTCATTGCAACTCCCTTCTACACGAGTTATAGCCTGTAACTCAGTGGGTACATGCCCCTGGATGACGCTAACCCTACCCAAAACCCTACCCCATGCCATACCGTCCTCCCTCCATCCTGCTACGTGACTGTCGCCGAAAGGGTAAATCTTCAACAACGGGAGCAACATTTTTGGGCCATAGTGAAATGTTCTGCTTTCATGCCAAAGTTGTATTTTGTGTGGATGAATAAGACAACAAAATGGTAATTTCCAATGGTTCTATTAATTCCCAAAAGTGCCACAGTAGGCTAAGCTTACTCAACTTGCTATGATTTTGTCCGGGACCACATTATCCTAATCAGAAAGTGAAATATCTGAAGACAACCTTGCAAATAACATATTCAATTTTGTGAAATGTGTTTGTATCAACCCATCTACATTGCGGTTCATTATCTAATTTTCAAATGGTTTTCAGATTGTGCAGATTTTAACGTATTTTACAATGAATTTGGTCCCCTTTCACATGAATAACATAGAATGTGTACAGCACCAGTTCGGCAGAATCATGACTCAGTCCATTGTGAAACAAAAAATAGTGTTTTCTCTCATGTCCTGCGTGTAACGTTTTCTGACACACAATTAAATGAGTATGCAAAGATTGTGGAAAAATATCGAGGCTGTTTCCTATACTTTCGCCCTCTCCAACCATGGCGGCTTCGGAGTTGTTGACCAGACTTACGAGAGACTGTAGCCTACTACTACTAAGCAGTAAAAGGCCTAGGCGTTACGTTATTGGTATAGTGATCAACGCTACTAGACTAATCACCTGTGCTTAAACCTTCGCTGCGAAGTATGCTCGCACAACCTTGATTTCAGGGGGGTCTAATTTGATCGCGATCTTACATAAAATTCAAGTTTTCCATTTCTAAAGATTCCTTCATGATCAAGTCCCTATCTCACTGCTTCTATAGGAAAGTCTTTTAACTAATGGAAAGCCCGTCTCGGTGCCTAGCGACGCAATCGCTTTCGGTCCGTCCATAGAATTGGCATTTCGGCAGGTTGAGGTCATGTCAACAAAATCTTACAGGAACAAAACTAAACTGCGAGGTCATATCTCCAGTGAATTATGGATTAAATGAAAAGGATCATGGAATATGGTCTCTTTTTCCATGGACTCCACCTTAAGCTAACCTCAATAACATGACATGTAATTTTGTGAACTGTCCATGGAGAAGCACTTTTGAGCAACATTAGAATGGCAATTTGAGACAGTCCCAGTCCTCTTCATAGCAGAAAATCATTTTGTAGATTTAAACAAAATAGTCCTCTTATTAATATTCCCTTTAAATAACCTTTGACCTTGACTTTCCAAGTCAAGTTGCCCAAGGTCCATGACATTGTTTCCAAGTTCGTCCACATTCTCAAGTATTACCGTTTAGGGGCCTATGATATTCTTGTTCACCAGATGTCACTGTTTTAACTCTACTGGCATTCAATGACTTCATCAAAATCTGTGTATACAATCTGAAGGAGCGCTACCCAATGAATGCATTATGACTGAGTCCAAGACAATCTAATGCTTTTTGTAGGAGGAGATAATTTTTTTATTTGTGAACAAAATGGCCAATTGTGATGCTTTAATGACCTTCTTTGACCTGACCTTCACAAGGTCAGAAATTCCTAGTGTCATGATCATTATGTTCAATTTTGGTTCAACATCAATCCAAGATTGATCGCTTGGCAGCCAAAGTGAAAAAAAAAAAGCCAAAATTCATTGTGGACACACGGAAGTAGATGAGTTGACATGGGCATCGACAAGAGCCACCAGCATAGCTGGTTTGAGTCTAAACATAGGGTTCATCCCACGAGTACATGCTACCCACATACCCAATTTGAAACTGATAGATCTCGTCGTTCGTTAGATTACGTGCTGACAAGCTTTTTGAACTTGCCCTCTCGTGACCTGAATGAAATTGCTGACAAGGGGTGTCACCCACACACACACAAACACACCACACCACACACATGCACAACACAGACCACACACACACAGCACACCACACACACATACAACGCACGGTGCATGACTTGCCAGAGATTCCCTGTTGCCTTCGGGAAGGAATAAAATGTAAGCCCTATTTGAGCCTGCATCACGGCATTTATTGACAAATTCCCTAATTGCAAAGCAGAAACTCCCTTCTTGCTTATCCTTCCTCTCATTTAGTGTTTATATTTTTCGCCCAACAAGTGTTGTGGTTGCCCTCTTTCATAAATCTGGGTTGCTTTCCCCTCCCCTCCTCCCCTCCCCTCTTCCCTTCCCAATACAAGTATTCCCCATTGAGACAGTACAAATCCTTTCAATTGTCATTTTATTATTAGTCCTGATATCTGAATTGGACTAGCACCACGGCATGCCTATGATGTTGTATGTATGTACCCTCCTGATCAGTAAGTGGTGTTGCTTGGTGTTGCTATGGGTGGCGTGGAATTGCAAGCCAGATAACGCCTCTCCTTTCTGACATGCACCGTTTGACTGGTAAACATTCCAATCCTCAAAAGGATTGAATCTCTCAAGCTGTGTGTGTGAGATTGCAAAGAAGTGAGAAGTAACCAAACAACATAATACTTTAGACTGCCTGTCAGACAGTGTGGAAAAGGTACCCGGCACTGGCAATGCTCAGAGGATTGAGAGTGGTAATCTACTTATTCTCTGTGGGCACTCAGTCTACGATTATCTGATTGTTGTACATTTTTCCCTTATCGTGAAGCGAAAAGCAACACGTCCAGTTGTGAATTACTTGGACCGGCAGTGACGACCACGGGGTATTATTACCTGTGATTCCTAGACAAGCCCTAAGGAGGGGATTAACTGTGGTTTGTGTAGAAGTTGTGGTAGAAGTTGAGTTGGGAGGAAGAAGAAGCAAGGGTCAAGGAATCTTCTGAAAGTGGGAAAGGTCACAACATTTTGGCATTTTGCTATTGAGCTAAAAGTGAGGGCATTCCCTGTACCCCAGGCAGAAATGGGCATGGGCATTGAGTCTATAAAGTATCTCTCTCTCTTTCTTCCCCAGTGCTCTTTTCTGGTGTTGACGGTCACTGATGTGACTATTTGGGAAAAGTGATTGCCGGATAATCCATGTAAACAATTGGCCGAGTCATACTGGATCAACATTAACTGAGCCCAGATAATTCAGAAATGTCTCAGACATGGGCTATATTACTAGAACATTTACAAAGATCTTATCGGTTTTCTTATCTATTTGTATTTTTATCGTCAGCGATATATTGTTATGGAGGTGCTTGATGGGGTGGGCCATATAGAGAGACATTCCCCAACCCCACCAATGTATGCGAGAATATATGTGATTGAAAGCCTTGTGAAAAGTATGACCCTAAAAATAGCAATAAGACATTGGATGGACTGGTAAAATGGCTACAAGTGTTGATACAAGTGTTCTGAACATTTTCTGCCTTGTCAATTGCATACCCACCCCTCGTACCCCAGAACGGTGAGTCATTGCATTCAGGTGGGTCAACGAAATGATGCCCACCCCTCAGTCACTGTTGTGCCTGAAATATGAAAATATGATACACCACAGTCACTTTGAAAGACCACAGCTACTCTTGCTGTACAAATTAAACGATTGACTGCAATGACTTACCCCCCCCCGTCACATTAGTGATGAACGACATATGGTACAATGACCAACCTGTTTTTGGAGACACCCATGCTATGGACAGTGAATGTACCTAACATGACTCGCCTTGTCCAGGTATTGGAGGGATGCAATTGACAATGCATGGCCCTGTTGCACTTCTCTTTTCCCCACACATATAACCACAAAGAGATTTTTTTTTCACATTGTTAATGATGTTGGCGTTCCGATTCAAGAACTGCCACTTCATCAATATCTACTGCTTGGACCCACACCATCACTTTGAGTGATGATTTCGCTAAAGTGATCCGCTCATTGACTTGCCTGCATTCCTGCTGACTCGTGTTACTGTCGCGGGCTTCCCCACTGAATGGAAAACGTTTGAGTGACCTCGCTGGTTAGACTCGTGACTTTACCTTCACTCTTTTCAAGATCATACTTACTTACCAGGTTTATTTTTCGATTTCACTTCAATTTGCCCTCACATGACTTTTTGACCCTTGGTCAAAAGCACCAATATCTCATCTAATGCGCTTAGTAAATATTGCAGTTGATCGTTTTGTGTCAAGTTGTGGTTGAGTTGGCAACACACACATCTTGCAGGTTTGATATAGCTGAGTGAGGGGAACATGTTAGGAAAAAATGCAAGAATCACTCATACGCAGAGTTGCATTCTTGTTATTTTCCAGCAGCCGGACATGCCACCCACCCCCCCTGCAGGCAGCAAAACACCTCCCCCGCCTCCCCCCACATCACCAAAAACCTATCCCCACGCAGCCAGTCAATAGAAAACTGTCCCAAAATATATCTTTAGGAAATGTCCTTCCCCACATTTGCCCCAGGCAAGAAGAAGGAAGAACAAAGCCAAAATGGCTTAGTGATTCCTTGACTCTTCCTGACAACCGATAGCTAGACACAGACAATGGAAAATTGTACCAGTTAATTATGGGCAACATAACAACTGACAAATCTCCCCGTTTTCCCAACCAACCAATAGGGTTCCTATACCTTGATAAGAAAGCTACACACTGAACTTGGAGATTTTCATACTTTGACCTATGGCAACCTCAGATGACGTCTGACGCGACCCCAAAACAATAGGTTCATTACTCACGTGTGAACACACATACCAGTAATGAGCTTCATCCATCCAGGCAGGGTCAATTGATTCGTGTTTTTACAACCCCAAATTGCCAAAATATCGAACTTTTCACAATTTTCCATTTTTGACTAAAGTCCACCGCCGACCTTTTACCAAAAAACCAAGAGCACCATGTGCTTAGCGCTCTCAAACTCAAATAATTTTCATAATATTTCACTTCAGAAGATTAACAATGAGCATTAATGACTTCGGGAACTTTCATGTTAATGCTGTTTGATTCTTTAGTTCCTTTGACCTATCCTGGCTGTGGTCAATGATTTGTACTTTCAGCACCTCAGTCTCATAACCCCTCCTAGTTATAAAGAAAAATGTTACTTAATATTCAGTCTTTTAAAAAACCCTGTGACACTTCTTTGGGTCCATATTCATTTCTTGCTAAGGTGCGCGATTGCAGGATTTGCGCACTCCTCTCCTGATTCCCGCAGAGAAAATTGATCATATGCGGGATTCCCGCACACCTTTTTTGTGATAGATGATTGGCACATACACCAAACAAAACAACACAAGAAGCCCATTACTTATTACATGGCACATAAAAATATATCCCTTCATTCATATTTTGTGAAACTGCACGAGCAGCCACAGAAGTCCTCTTCTAACTTAGAAGAACCTTGGTATACATGATGTCGACTCAGTTCCTCGGACCACTACACAACATCTATGTGTCAATACTCGGTACCCAGCAACCCCATTTGCTGCAATAAACAACTCAATAGCTTCTTCTAGTTCTAAGTGTATGATTTTCTATGGGCAAAATATGTACATGTCTCATAATGCACATAATTAGGAGCCTTAAAATATACTGTTTTATAGATTAGGCGAACGTTACTTCCTGCAAAGGTCTGCGTAATCGCAGACTAAATTTATCGAGGTCAAAATAGAAATACTTCAAATATCTTATTTTTCTATACTGCCAAGCTAGTTGTTAAGATTTCCCGAGTATTTACCCGTGTTTTGTCATTCACGATCCTCAGCCTCCTATACATCATGTGCATAGGTGGTGTTGAGTACACACTGTAGGCTAGTCAAAGCTAGGCCACATATGTGGGTTTGGCGGTGGTTGATTGAATACGATTTTGCACCCGGCCCAGCTAAGTCTAAAAGTATTCAAACTCATTTTACATGTGATGGGATTCATGCTGCTAGTCACGTACAGAAGAAATTTTACTGTAGCCCAGCCTCTGCACAGCCTCTCATAACCTTCACAACATCATTCATAACTTCTAATCCACACTACAATGTTAAAAGTTCATTAGTATGAAGTTGATCCTTCAAGCTAAATTTTGACCGTCATAATTTGGGGAAAATACCACTTGTTTTTTTCAGCCTGTCTTGTTTTGAAACATAGTGTTTTGTAAACAGAAGTGTTTGCCACTCAGGCTCCATTCTGTCAATCCTATTATTCCATATTGGGCTATGTCAAAACAATTACTATAGAAATCTGCATGATTTTCATACTTAACGTGGCCAAACGCGAACAACAACACTTGTAAAGTGCCTTGACCACAGTCAACTTGTTTATCAGTTAAGAGATTCCTGACTGATTATACGGGTACATGTTTGGCAATTATCACTCTGCCAAGACCAAATGGGAATGATGAGTTTCTAAACGCCTTTCTACCTACAATATTTGGTCGTTTGGCCATATTAATGAGAGCAAGCTTGTCGGAAACGAAGTTGAACAGAAGTTGGCGGCTTTCGCGCTAGCCTAATAACAGCCTAGGCCTTGAATTTGTGAACGCCGGTTTGTACAGGTACTAACGCCTGCGAAGCGCAGGCTAGCTGGGACTTGGCTTGGGGGAAATAACAGATTCAGGGATGGGGACAGTTTTGCTGGATTTGGGAGATTGCCTTTTGCTCGAGATGTGATGATACAGCTATGCCGGACGCATTGAACTAATTTGGAGCTGCGGGGCAACGATGATCCAGCGCGACCCATAGGCTTAATTTTGTTTTTTGGGGGGGGGTTCCAGTTGCCAATGATCGCCCATCCAGGAGGTGTAAATAGAGTGGGATGGTATGGGGGGTGCATGAGTGGCTGTTTTTTTTAAAGGGAGTAGGTATGATTGAAGGTCCATAGCCCGATCACTTTTTTTATCAAACATACAATTGCATTTTCTGCTGTATGCTGTTTTGTTTTTAATAATTCTTAGAGAAACAATCATGCATACAGTTGTTCATCAAACCGGCTTGTGTTGGCTGATCCTGCTGAAACATCTCATCGCAAAATGCGATGGCACTGCCCACAAAAACAAAAAAAAAATTATGGGCAGCAGTGGACAGCCAATCAACAATTCTAGATCCCCCCACTTTTGTCAATGCTCCCCCCCCAAATTTTTTCTTGAAGGGGGGATTTCCCCCCCCAAATCTGAATCCTAGCGCCAACAACTGGTTCTTCTATAAACTATTAGATGGGGCGTTGTACGAGAATCTTGAGCCGTTCTATGGTTAGAACAGTCACACCGTATTGCATTAGCGCCGGAAGTATGTCATAATAATAGGTATTATATGTTTATATTTAGGGCAGGTGGCCAACAATCCAGCCCTGGTTGGCCAAACTCCATGATTACAGGTTCCGCTGAATGGGTAGTGGTGTACTAGGCTTAAATGGTTGTTTTGCCAAAACTTTAGAAAGCAGTAGGTCAAACTCTAGGCATACGCTGAATGTCAACCCAAAGTAATAGTTTGGGCCATACATTATGTCCTTGGCCTGCGTCCTATTTTACTAGTCCAATCATAGGCTGATTCTCCCGATGTAAACAATGTCTGTTATGGGAGGTGTGTAACCCCTGAACACAGTCAGTCCTTGAGGACTAAACTGTAACTGACTATTTTATTAACTTTACCACAGTTTCTCATTTAGAGCCAACTTTGCCTCCAAACCAAAGCCAGCTTAACTTAGCCCAGAAGAAATAAAATGAACATATTGACGTCCCCTCCCCTCTCCCCCCCCTCGCGGGTCCTCCCGCTATTTTGAATAACTCCCCATGACTCGGGTCAATGTTTAAAAAAAATGAGGACTAAAAGTAACCATATGCATCAAGCTTAATAAAAATCTAACAAAATTTTGAAATTGGAATGGACGATGCAAAATAGACTACTGATATAACTTCCAGTCTAAGGTAAGGATAAGTCATATACCTACAACGTTTCATGAATGGGGCAAACTTCAGCATTATGCATAATTAGCAAATTAGACAGTATGTTGATGACCTTGTGGGCGACCCAGAATCTCTTGAATGAAAATTTGCATTAAGGTAAACATACCCACCAGGGTTCATTAAACCCAACTAACTTCATATTTTGCATAATTTTACGCAAATTAGCACATTGAATGATCCATCGACACCTGAATCTCTGTTAAATAATTGTCGGCTTGGATTTAGACCATATTCACTGTCCAAGTTTCAGGAAAATCTTCTCAAACCTCCGAATTTCACATAAATTTATTGCAAATAGACAACTTAATTAGCAAATTTTTAAGTGATAATGCTAATCATTTTCACTCAACCTCATATTCTCCTCACTATGGTGCCAAACCAAGTCACCATAGCAGTTCAGTTCACTTTAATCTTGCTTAAACAATTAATATTATAGAAGGCCAATTAACTCCTCCTTTAGGGTGAGTGTTTGCGCCAAGAACTAGTCAGTCGTTTCACTCACCCTGAACTACGAACAAAATTTCGTAAAATTAGCCTCACCGTTTCAGAGAATCCTGCTAAAAAGAACGTTTGTCAGTTCATACGAAACAAAAACGGCATTGTTTTCCACGGTAATGTCCACTCCTGTGTACTTGGATGAATTAGATTAGTGTTACACAGTTTCAGGAATTGGCCTAGGAGTAGTCAGATTCCAATTGCAGAGTTATCACAAATCTTGTTTGTAAAAACATCTAACCTACTGTAACCTTAAACCCCCACTCCTATCTCTGACTCCACCCTAATACATCTCACAGCCTCCCTCTCGGCCCAAGTTTGTCTCCTGACGCTCTAATGGAGTGCATTGCGAATTACTTCTACACAAGTTACACTGTAAACAGTGGGTACATTCCCAGTGGAATGATGCTACCCCATGCCATACCGTTCCTCTGGCTCCCATGCCCATAGCTGAATGGCTGTCGCCGAAAGGGTAAATCCCGCCAACGCAACATTTTTTTGGGCCAGAGTGAATTTCTGTCCATGCAAAATTGTGTGAATAAATAAAAGAACACAATGGTTACTTTCCAATGGCTCTATTAATTCCCAAAAGGTAGCCTCAGTAGGCCTAAGCTACTTACTTTGCTATTATTTTGTACAGGGACCACACGTAGCCTAGATCATAAAATTGAATTCTAACACCTTGCAAATAACATGAATTCAATCTTTTGTGAAATGTGTTTGTAATCAATACCCCATCTCCATTCCTTGTTTCATTATCTGATGATTTTCAAATGTTTTCGAGTGCAGATTTAAACATTTATTTTTACAGTGAATTTGGTCGCTTTCACATGGTTAACATAGATGTGTACATGCACCAGTTCTGCAGATCATGACCTCTGTCCATTGTAAACAAAATAATATTGTTTTTCTCTCATGTCCTGCAGGGTAACGATTTCCGACACACAATTATATGAGTATGCAAGATTGTGCAAAATATCGTACTGTTCCGATACTCACCTTTTCCAAAACCATGGCGCTCGTAGTGTTACCTACTTATCAATAGCCTAGTATTAATGCTGTACTAGCAGTAATAGGCCTATAAGGCTGCTACATAGGCCGTCATCGCTACGAGCACTCTGTCTTCAAACCTCCTGCGAAGTATGCTCCACAAACCTTGATTTCAAGGGTCTATTGATCCGCGATCTTACATAAAAATTTCAAGTTCCTTTTCTAAAATATATCCTTAATGACTCAAGTCCCATATCTCACTGTCGTACTATAGGAAGGCAATTACTGATGAATAGCCCGCTATCTGGGTGCCTACGCAAATCGCTCGTCGGTCCATGCACTTGGCTTTCTGGTGAGGTCCATGTCGACAAAGATATCTACATTAACAACTAGATTGCGAGTGCATTATCTCCGAGTTATTATTGGAAGAAATGAAAAGATCATGGGAAATCTCAAATATGTCAACTTTCCCTTTTCCATAAAATGAACCTAACTACTCAGATAACTTACAATGTGAATTCTGTGACTGCCATGGAGAGTTACTTTCGAGAAAACATAGAATGTATTTGAGAACAATCCAATCCCCTTCATAGGAGAAAATGCAATTTTGTAGATTTCAACAACAAATTATTCCCTTATTCCACCTAGACCTTTGAATTTGACCTCACAAGGTCAAGTTGTCCCAGGGGTCAATGAAATTGGTTTTCCAAGTTCGGTCCACATCCCCCCAATAAAAGTATACCGTTAAGGGGCCTAAAATACTTCTTTTCACCAGATGTTACTGTTTTATTAACACTCCAATGGCATTATAGAGGCCCCACAAAAATCTGATCTGTGTACAACCTGAAAGGAGCACTACTCAAGGAACATTACTTGTGAGTTTCAAGACATCTAATGCTTTTGTAGGAGAAGATACATTTTTTTTAATTTTTGAACAAAATTGCCAACAGTGATGCTTTAATGACCTTTGACCTTGACCTTTACAAGGTCAGAAATGTCCTTGAGGTCAATGACCAGTATGTCCAAGTTTGGGTCAACATCAATCAGAGATAGATCATTGGCAGCCAAATTGACAATTGTGCAGGAGCCCATGATTCAATCAATTGTGGGACACCAGTAAGTAGTAGATGATTAGATAGATAGATAGATAATAAGATATAGATAGAATGACTGGGCTGATCACAATATGCTCAACACATAGCGGTTTTTGAGCTAACAATAGGGTTCCTGTACTCCCCATAAGAAAAGCTACCTCCCAAATTTCACAACCTGATAAGACCAACCATTCTGGACTTTTATCGTCTTAACAAGGTCTTCAGACTTTGACCTCTGGTGACCTCAGATGACCTCTGACCCACACCAAACATGGGGTTCATGTTAACTCATCATGAGAACACACATACCAGTCATGGAGCTTCATCCTTGATGCAGGGTCGATTTACATGTTTACCAGCCAAAATTGGCCAAACTATCGCTTTTCACAAATTTCTTATCTTGACCAAATTCACCCCGGACTCATACCAAAAACAATAGGGAACCGTGATTCACATAAGAAAACTACACACCAAATTTCAACCTCATCAGACCAACCTTCTGGACTTAGCGTGATTTACAAGTTTTCAGACTTTGACGTCTGGTGCCTCAAGATGACCTCTGACCTGACCCCAAACAAAGGGTTCATGTACTCATCATGGAACACACATACAAAGTATGCGCTTCATCCATTCGGCGGGGTTCGAGTTATCGTGTTTCATAAGCCCAAAAATGGGCCAAAATATCGACTTTCACAAATGTCTTTTTGACCAAAATTCACCCCAACCTATAACCAAAAACATTAGGGTTCACGTGATCCCCATAAGAAAGCAACACACCAAATTTCAACCTGATCAGACTGACCATTCAGGACTTATCGCGGTTTACAAGGTTTTCAGACTTTTACTCTGGTGACCTCTGACTGACCCAACAACAATGGGTTTCATGTACTCATCATGGGGAACTCACAAACCAAGATGAGTTAATCCATTCAGGCGGGTCAAGTTATCGTGTGGACAAGGTTAAAATTGACCAAAAAATCGACTTTCACAAATTTTCCATTTTTGACCAAAATTCACCCCAACCTATCCAAAACAATAGGGTTCTTGTGCTCCCCCATAAGAAAGCTACACACCAAATTTCAACCTGATCAACCAACCATTCTGGACTTATCGTGTTTACAAGTTTTCAGACTTTGGACTCTCTTGTGACCTCATGTGACCTTGAACCAGACCCTAAACCAGTTTCAAATGTCTCATCATGGGAACACACATACCTATTTATCGCCTGGACCTACTCAGCAAACCGCATGTCAAATCAGTTTTATCGTTTTCAACTGGGGTCACCCACACACCCACAGTGTGGACTGCATAGATTCCTCTGACTTCGTCAAGAGATACAAAATGGTTACACAGATTTTTAATGTCCACTATCAACCTAATCAAATTGGTTGGGTAATAGATGATTGTGCTTGTGGGCAGCTTTAACAGCACAATTGTCCAAACTATGGTTAACTCGTTCCTCCGTGCTTATTCTAACAGAAGCTATTATATGATGGAATTCAATCAATTCATGAACATCAAGCAAATCAGATTCAAAAAATTTAACGGCCATACCTACTGAATTCGGCGAAATTCTTACCAGTTTGGAAATTGGAATACATTGTGCAAATTATGCACATAACAAGACTTATAACAGCAGTAAATTTTTCACAGGAGCTATGGTTAAATCGTTCCTCAGTGCTTTATTCTAACAAAGCTATTAATATGATGAATTCAATTCCCTGAACACCACACACTCATATCAGAATGTTAACGGACCATACCTAATTAGTTTGGCGAAATTCTTAACCAGTTGGAAATTGAATTATTATGCACATTGGCACATACAATGACCTCTACTGACCTCATCTGTACCTTCAAAATGACTGGATCAAAGGTGGATCACCATCTAACCAAGTTTTTTGTGGAAATCAACGAACTTTCAAAAATTGCAAAATATGCAAATTAACACATTAAAATACCTCCAGTGACCCTACAAAATATCCTGTACAGCTGAGGAATCCCTAATGTGCTTCCTAATAGTGACCATAAGTCTCCTCCTGAATTTTCATTCAGGCGAGACAGAAGGACGGCATGGAAATCAATTCACTGCTCGACTGAACAATGTGGGAAACTGCTTTTTTTTTTTAAAAACAAGGAACGCAAAAGGAAGTCAAGAATAATAATAATAATGACCCGTGGTGCTTATATAACTCTTAATCACAGGTCACCTCAGCGCTTACAAAGATAGGAAAACAACAAGTTGTGAAAGTAAACTTACAAACATATGGGTTTTAAGTACCCTACGAAATTCTGTAAAGTGAGGCATCCCTAATGTGCTGTGGAACACCACCGGTGTTGCACTAACATAGAAAGCTTGATCCCCGGCCATTTCCAAAGAGAGGGGGGGTTGGGGGGGGGGAAGGGGGGGGGGGAGGGGTTCTCACGTGAGACTTTCTTCAACTAGAAATATTGATCACCTGCCGATCTTAGTGCACACCCAGGCTGAATAGAGTGACTACAGATCTTGAAGATAGCTTGGAGCCATGTGGTTGAGACACTTGGATACATACACAAGGATGCGGACTGTAGTCGCTGCTGACATGGGAACCAGTGCAGCTCTTTAAGGATTGGCGTCATATGGTCAATATCGGAACCCTTGCAATAATACGGGCAGCTGTGTTCTGATAATTCTGTAGTCACGAATCGATTCTGAGTACCCCATCAAAGAGCACTGTCAGTATCAATTTTTTTGACACGACTAAACTTTGAAAAAGTGAAGCCAAAAAGACTGAAGTACATAGCACAAATATAAGAGGATCCAAGACGTTTTAACTCATATTTGAGATTCGAACAAAAGGTTAAAGAGAAAGTCAGACCCACTAGAGATGAAGACAGGAACTAGCGATGCCGAATCACAAGAGACTGACACATGTGGAAATACCAGAAATTGGTGGATTAAGAAATTGAAGGAAATAAGAAAGGCAATCTGGCACTGGGCCTCGCTGATGGAACATATAATACACTGAACAACTTTTTAGTGAATTGGTTACTAGGCAGTAGAAACAATACCAATGGTGACTAAATTGGATGCCGAATCCACAAGAAGACTGAACATGTGGAAAGAATTGTGGGGGGAAAATTTTGAGAATGAAAGAGATTGAGAAGGCAAGGCTTCTGGGCCTGATGGAAACAGTAAATTTATACTGCATCTGGTCTGCCTCTTGTTGAATTGCTGCGCACTGAGTTGCTTAAATTGGCCGTTCCACTGTGTGCTGGATTTCTTATTATGTCCCCGCAACACTGTAAGAGTTCGAGGATATTATGGTTTTTGGCCGTGTGCCGCCGCCGTCGCCGCCGCCGAAACTTTAGGCTTACGCTCTCAGATCTTTTAACCTTTATCTCGATTGACCCAAAACTCTGGTATCACTTGTCCGTATGAGTGAAATCTCGGGTAAGTTCGCAAATGGGCTATATCGTATATTGTTGCCCTCTAATTTTGCAGGTTTTTCGCAAAATTTTTCAGTTCGTGCGATTTTACACGAAACTTGGTGGTTGTGGGTAGTTGTTGAGCCGAAAAACATGGCGACAATTTCAAGGTCATCCTAGGTCAAGTTTGCATTTCTTCTTTGGCCAGTAGCCTCATATAGCATAATGTATGTGATATTTCAAACTCATTGGATTTTCCTGAACTTGGGGATAGGCCACCTATCAGTGCCGATGAATTTTCTCAATGTGGATGAGGTCACTGGAGCATCTTGCATGACTAATTGCATAATAGTTGGCCATTAGCAATGGGCAAATTTTATAACTTTGTTGGATTCGCCACGAAACTTGGTGAGTAGGACCTTCCAACAGTCCAGATAAATTTATTCAATTGCGTTGAAATCCACTGAAGGTCATTATGTAATGTTTAATTTACATATTCGTTACATAATTAGAATATTAATGCAATTATTTTTTCTCAACTTTAAGGATTTTGCGAAACTTTGTGAAGCGGACATATACCAGTCCTGATAACTTTATGCAATAGCATCGATCCACTGAGGTAAATTTGTGGGGACTAATTTGCATATTGTTGTCCTGATCAGTCACAATGATGATTTTAATACTTTTTCGCATAACATTGGACTTTTCATTGGAATGCAATATGCGACTAGGAGTGATTCATCACACGGGGGGGTGGGTGTACATTTTCATGAAAACCCCCCCCCCAATGTCAATTGAGGTCATTAGGTCACTTAGGGTCAAAAACTGACTTTAGTACTTTTCCGGCATATCCTGGGGGTGTGTTCATCAGAATGCAAATTGCTCTAGGAGTGATGTATCACATGAGAGAACAATTCTCATAAAAACTTCATATATTAAAGTCATTCGGAGGTCACTTAAGGGGTCAAAACTGTTTTTTTTGGTATAATCGGAGAATTGCATATCTGCGACGGCTGGATGGTTCACCATTGTGATATACTTGTTGAACTGCAGGTGTGGTTGCCTCTGACCTGACTTTGGACCTCTGCCGGTGGTCATTTGGGTGAAGGTCGAATCTTGAATAATGTGCTTATTTAGGGACTTACGGGCAAAAAGTAGAAATGGTTTATTTTTGATATGTTATTGAGCTTTGTGTGCTTTATGGAGAGAACCGCCGTGGGGTGTCTGCGTGATCGGCAGCTACGTTGGGGTAGTTACAAGGGTCAAAGTTTAATTTTTATACCTTTTTCGCAATAACATTGGACATGTGTTCATTGGAATGCATATCTTCTTAGGAGTGGATCATCACAGGGAGTGTAACCCATTTTTATAAGAGCCGCCATGTCATTGAAGGTCATTAAAGGTCACTTAGGGGTCGAAAACTTATTTTAGTACTTTTTTTCGGCAATACACTGGGTGTGTTCACCGAATCAATCCTCCAGGATTGATCTCACATGGAGAGTACACTTTTCATAAAAACTGTCAAATAAAGTCAGTCGAGTCACTTAGGGGTCAAAACTGTTTTTTGGCTTCTAATCGGAGACTTGAATATCTGCGAGGCTGGAATGGCTCACCATTGTCAATATAATTGTTGACCTCATGTGTGTACCTCTGCCTGAAAAAAATTTTGACCTCTGTCGGTGGTCATGTGTGTCAAAGGTCGAATCTTGAAATAAATGTGCTTATTTGAGCACCTTGTCCGGGGCTGGTAGGGTGCCTCATACAATTAGAACAAGTGTCTTATGAAGACCTTTACCTGTACCACGTTGCGTTCCAAGTCATAAATGTTCTCTTTCTACAATATTTGCCATTCATGTTACCACCAAATTTCTTGAATAATATGGGCCGGGGGATTATACGTCTGGCGGTTTCCCGCCGACATTTCTAGTTAATAGACAAATTCAAGTTTGTACTGTACTCGTCATGGGCTTCCATTCATGTGTCTTGCATCTTATCTATGGAATGCCCAGCTTTATGATCAGTGCCTCACTTCAGCAACAGGCTCAGAGATAAACCACTACGAGACCCTCCTTACCTGCAGAACAGCGCACTGATCAAAGGCTGCAGACACGGGCAGGATTGATTGGTCCTTCAATTCTTGTTCTCTTATATTTCTGATAATGTAACACAAGCCATCTTCAACTTACTCTGACTCGGGCAATCTGGAGGTATTTGAGATACATCCGGGCGGCGTCCCCGGGCTTACGGGTCTCTGCTGCCGTGGTGTACTGCCGTCCTCTGTGTCATCCTTCTGGAAGCCCCCGGCCCGCTTGGCCAGCCATCGGCCAATGAAGGCCTTGTTCGGAAGAAGCGGAGCAGGTGGTTCCAAATGGTACAGGGCCACATGTCAAAGCAGCTGATCGGGAACAGAGCGGCCGAGGGCCTTTAGGGCTAGCCGGATGTGAGTCAGGGCGGCAGCATACTCGTTGGGAGAGAAAGTTGATGGATATGGATTGTAAACATGATGAATACACGACTCACCTCTTACAAAACAGGGCTCAGTGTCACCAGAATAAAGCCACATAGAAGGAGATGGCAGGCTTGGATGCAATTAGAGGTTTATAATGGGGGAATAGTCTAAACCATTTCAATGACGGTCCTATGGGTAGATGTGGGTTATGCCTCAAGTGTATGGTCCATTATAGCACCGGAGAAATAGGGAGACTCCCTATTGTGCAGTAATGCTGACATCACAGTTGGAACAAACACAACTAATATGCTATGCATTGTATTCTATTGTTCCTTTGTGTTGAATAACTAAACACTTCTGTGGAGGTTGGTGGTCTTTTCTCTCACTAAATAGTTAACTCAGAACCTACCACTCCACTACATTCAATCCACTCCCGTAGACTGATACTTTCAAAGTGCAATTATCGTGGATGTCAATACGAAATAAAAAATATGCAGGAGTTGTGCAAGTATGGACATCATTTATTTATTGCATGATGAGATTGGAATTGCTTTGCGATATCTTGCATATACCATGACTAATTTCGAAGAAGTCTCTGACTCTGTAATAGACAGAGTTGTACCTCGGGTTCGGACTAACAAATTCAGTTGTCTGTACGAAACGCATATGTACCACGGGGGGTTGGACTGACACATGTAGTTTATCTTCACTAAGGATTTCAAACTTTGGACCTAAGAGAACCTTTGAACGACACCCAAAACACGATAGACTACCCATCAAGTATGAGCCCTTTGACATCATTGTTCAACAATGATCATTTTACAAGGTTTTCATTCCTTTTATGTGATGCAACCAGGGGGTTGACCTTTGACATGACCCCCAAACAGGTTCATCTACTCTATGTGACCAACCCAAATATTGAGTATGAGCCCTATACATCCTTGTGTTATAGTTAACATGCTAACACCACTTCATACGTTGACCCCTGTAGAACATTGACCTGACTAAAAGCATAGGACCATCCAACTCCATCTGCCCTACTACATGACGAGTATAGCCCTCTACAATTCTTCATTTTAAGGGTTTCCAGCTCCTGTTGATACCAGGCAGACACCACATACACATGAGGAGATCGGCTATGAGTCCATGGGCTAATGGTTTACACCAAGCCAGGTCCTCAGTCGACCAACTGGCTCTTGCTACTCATATGTGATTAAGTTCCTTGAAGCAGGTTGGTGCAGATCGGGTTACTGCCTACAGACATCTACAAGGTACGAGGTTATACCAGAGCACCAATGGTGCTGTAGCTCAAACCACACAAATGTACCAAGACGAATGTCCAGTTATGTGTTAAATGTTCAAGGTCATGAGGTTAATTAGGCAGTTTCATACAATGACCTATTGTCCCCGTTAACCACTTTTGACTTGAAATGGCTAAAGATGTCTTAGCAGTCAATAACATTCCACATGATGGGTCACAAGGCCCACACTGGGCCTTGGGTCCTAAATCTCTAAGCACCCTGAAGGAACGGATATTAGACCATCATTATGATACGGACACCATCAACAGTGTGCAACAGAATTCGTAGGAGATACAAGATTTTGGGTATCCCTATTATGAGCCCCCAAATTTCCAAACACCCCCAATGGCCCCTACCCAGCTTGACCATTACATGTAACTTGTGCATCAAGTACCTTTGTGTGAACTTCCATTAAAATGGGCCCTCGGGCACAAGTGGGATCTTGGACAAAAAATTCTGGAACACCCCAAACACGGCCCCAAGCCCCAAGCCGAACACCCCATTTGCCATTCAACCAAGGACCATTACATGTAACTGTGAAGGATGAAGAACACTAATTGAAGCTTGTGGGAGGAGAATCATTTCAAGTACCTGGTGTTAAAATTTGACAACCATAGGCCCAGGGCCCAAGTGGGGGACTTGACCAAAAAATATTGAGCACCCCGAAGGTTACGGCCGTTAGACCACCATTATGACCGAACCTCACCAGGCACCGAAATTTGTAGGAGAAGAAGATACATTTTTAAATTTCCACATAATGGCATATTTTGACCCCTCCAATGACATTTCACCTTCACAAAGTGATGAAACATGTCCCATGAGGTTTCAATAATAAACATTTTGACCAAGTTTGGTCTACATCCATCACAGAACTAGACATGTTCAAGCTGGTGAAACCGCTTTCGTCACAACCCACCAAGTTTCGTGTAATAGGATAAACTCAGTAGTCTTGTGTGAAACCTGGGGGCAGCAGACATGCGTGATGCCAACTTTCGAACTCGTCTGAGATTTACAAGTCCTTTCTGTAATCCATGGAAGTTAATGGGACAGAGTATGCAAATTGACCCGAACGATGGCTCGAAATGACTTCAACTTTGGGAGGAACAAAATGTTAGCCCCCATCCTCAAAGTTGTCGTTCACAAATCTGAAAAGTTTGGAAAAGCGCAATGTTTAAAGGCAATCGGATTGAATTGGATGACGCGCTAGTTTGACGAAAAAAAATAAAAGGACCTGTGGTGTGTGGTCCAATGAGGCGAAAACTAACGTGGGTCCCAAAATGATCGCAATGTTCGAAACTGTTGCATATCTGCGAACAAAAAAAGTCAGTCGTCGGAAAAAATCCATAGGGCCGCGTTGGAAGGGGTGTTGTGCCACGCCCACGTCGGAATCATCAGAGAGTTCGTCTGGCGGACCTGACAACAAATTTCAAGTCGATCGGGATTTTTTTTTTTATTTAAAGCGTTATTTGGCGAAAAGAATTCAAAAATGGCCGACCATGTGGGGCCAATGGGGCGAAAATTGAAGTTGCGTCCAATAACGATCGGCCATGTTCCGAAAACAGCATATCTGCAAAAAGTCAGTTCGATTGTGAAACAATCAAGATGGCGCCATTGGAGGGGTTGGCCATGCCACTTTCGAAACTGTTCCAAAGATTTTTTACATGACGCTATGGGGGCCAAGTTTCAAGTAAATCGTGACAATTGCGTTGGAGAGCTAGAGCGTGCTGCTGAACGAGATACAATGCGTTATGTCGAATAATCCAAGAGTGCCGCCACCAGAGCGGTGTGGCAATGACCACTTCCAAAACTAGGCCGAGATTTATGCATGACAAACATGGGTGCCACGTTTCGAGTAAATCGGACAATGCGTTGAAGAGTTGGAGCGCCAAACAGAAATCAGGGTCCCGGGATTATGACTGTTTGGTGGGCCCCAATAAACTCTTTTCATTACGAAAGCCTCCACTGAGGCTAAACTGGGAGAATTTTTCCTTGCGATCGCAACTTTTTCCTAGCACATCATAAATCTGGGGTCAAATTTCCTGGCTGTTGGCCCCACCCTGAAGTACACCAATACCCAATTGATTTCATAGTTTCGGTTCTAGTGGCTGTTCTAAAATTTCAATGAATTTCTCCTCTCATGATATATGTCGGAATTATATGTAACAATTTCAGGCCCTATTTGGTGCTAGATTGTGCTTTTGAACGTTCATTTTGGTGGTTTCCACGGCCTATTCAGACAATCTTTTGATGCCCCAATTTCACCGTATTCGCGGCCTTCTTTGGTGAGTCACACTGCAATAATGACCAGCTGTTCTATCTGTGTGCACTCATGGTTGACTCACCCCTCGTTTTCTGTGTGACTTTCTCAAGAGTGAACTGCTTACGTTAAATCATGTGTCTCGAATATTTATTGCCACTGATGCAGTGTATTTTAGCGTTGAAAAATGCACACAATAGATGTGAACATATATAATGATATATATTATATAATACCCTTTTGTAATGTCCACCTAGGTCACTGTTTTAACTCTAATGGCATTATACAAGATTACGAGGCCACATCCAAAATCTGTGAACAAGCTGAATAATCACTGGCCCAAGGAAACATAATGACATAGTTTCAAAATAATCCAATGCATTTTTATAGAAAAGATCATTTTGGAATTTTCCAAACACTGATCTATTGTGCTCTTACTGACCTCTTAACTTGAACCTCACATGGTCAACAATCGCCAAGGGTCATAAACAGTGTCCAGTTTGATTACATCCAACAAAGAATGCCCTATTGAGAGCCAATACTTCAATTTTCACGCAAAAGTTACTGTTTGAACCTAAAACATTGTTATCCAAAACTTTGCAAACAACCATAGAGAGGGTTTTCACTTCATCCCACAAGTCAATCAAGCCGGCTTTACGTTTGAATGGTGTACAACACACAATCATCTCCATGGTTTATGTAGGACAAGCTATTACACACCCTAACCTTAATCAATCATGATTGGGAAGTTTGTGGTCAACAGAGCACGGGAGTCCAGTGAACTATCAATCCGTCAACACTTAGCTCAGCAGCAGCATTTACCCTTTGTTGCCACTCCCCAATTTCAAATTATTAAAGGTTTTTACATACATGCAGATGTGTCTTACCCGTAATTAAAATGAATAAAGTGGCAGCACACAAGTAAGATTCAGGCCATTGAGCCAAGTATTCCACAGACATCTTCAGATGAGAGGAGACTGGTAGTTCATCGCAAGACTCTTTCGCTACAAAAATTATGGGGAAAATGCAAAAAAATATCATAAAAATACCCTTAAAGTACCTCAAAAGATTTAGTATGTAAATTTGTCAATCATATGCTATAAAGCGACTTGCTCAAGGAACATTAGGCTGCAATTTGACAACAATCCAATGCTTCTTGTACAGAGAGACATTTGTATATTTACACACATGGACCATGTATGCCCCTTAAATGACCTCGACCTGGACCTTCATATGGCTGAGTATGTCCCACTTGCCCATAAATAATATTTCCTCTTTATGGAGATCCTTAAAGAACTAGAAACTGTCGGGCGGGTAAAGCCAACCTACAACTATATATCCCCCGCATCTCTATTCACGACATTTGGTGAACCTGAAACCGGACAATATTCGGTAAAGAAGACATTTATAGACTGTAAGCGACAACGTGTAAACAGGTAAATGGGTTCATCTCATAATGCACTTGTTAATTGTATGAGGCACATTTATTCAAGATTCGACCTTAACCACATGGCCCCCCGACCGAGGTCCATTCCTGTCAGATGTCACACACATGCTAGGGCACAATTATATCACAATGGTGAAACCATCCAGCCTTCGCAGAATATTCAATTTTCCGATTTTCGCCCAAAAACAGTTTTTGACCCTCATGACCTCCATGACCTTTATATAGGACAGTTTTTATTAGAATTGTTACTCTCCATGTGATACCTCCATCCTAGGAGTATTTTGCAATCCGATGAACACACCCAGGGCTAATTGCCGAACGTACTAAAACATTTTTGACCCCTAAGTGACCTTTAAATGACCTGCAATGACTGCGGGTTTAGGAAATTGTTTCCACTCCCAGATGCATCACTCCTAGTCGCATATTGCATTCCAATGCCCACGCCTAATGTTATTGCCGAAAAGGTATAAAATTGAACTTGACCCCTTGTACTAACCAAGTAAGTGTCCGATCGAAGCGGGAGTTGTTTCTCTCCATAAGGAACACACAAAGCTCATCACATATCCAAAAATAACCAGTTTCTATTTTTTTTTTTTGCCCGTAACTCCTTAAATAAGCACATTGTATTCAGATTCGACCTTTAACCACATGACCACCCGACAAGTCGAATTCAGGTCAAGGTCACACCAACATGCGGTCAACAATTAACCACAATGTGCACCATCCAGACTTCGCAGATAGTCAATTTTCCGATTATAGCCCAAAACAGTTTTTGACCCCTAAGTGACCTCGAATGACCTTTAATGATATGACAGATATTATGATATTGTTACTACTCCATGTGATACTCCACCCTAGAGTATTTTTTGCATCTGATGCACACACCCGTGGCTATTGCCGAAAAATACAAAACCCAGTTTTGACCCCTAAGTGACCTTTAATGACCTTCATGACATGGCGGTTTTTTATGAATTGGTTACACTCCATGTGATGCTCCACTCCTAGTCGCATATTGCATTCCAATGAACATGTCCCACTGTTATTGCGAAAAAGGTATAAAATTGAACTTTGCCCCTTTTACTACCAAAGTAAGTGTCCGATCCGAACGGTAGTTGTTTCTCTCCATAAACGTCACACAAAGCTCACTCACTAGACAAAATAACCAGTTTCTATTTTTTTTTGCCCGTAACTCCTTAAATAAGCACATTATTCCCCCAGATCGACGATCGACCTTTAACCACATGCCCACCCGACAGAGGTCGAATTCAGGTCAGAGGTCACACACATGCGTCAACAATTATATCCAAGGTGAACATCCAGCCTTCGCACATATTCAATTTTCCGATTCTCGCCAAAAAACAGTTTTTGACCCCTAAGTGACTCGATGACGTTAATGATATGACAGTTTTTTTTGAGAATTGTTTACCTCCATGTGATGCACAATCACTCCTAGGATGCATTTTTGTCATTCTGATGAACACACCCAGTGGGCTGTGGCCGAAAAAGTCTAAATACGTTTTTTGCACCCCTAAGTGACCTTTAATGACCTTCATGACATGGCGGTTTTTTATGAAATTGTATTACACTCCCTGTGATGCATCCACTCCTAGAAGCATATGCAATTCCATTAACATGGTCCATGTTTTGCGAAAAAGTAACATGAAACTTGACCCCTTGGACTACCAAAGTAAATTGTCCCCAACCTCTCGACAGCGGAGTTGTTTCCCTCCCTAAGCACACAAGCTCTACTCACATATCAAAGAACCAATTTCTATTTTGTTTGCCCGTGACTCCTTAAATACGCACATTTAATTCAAGATTCAACCTTTACCCAACCAATTGATCCCACCCGACAGAGTCAATTCATGTCAGAGGTCACACACCTGCAGGTCACAATTATATCACAATGGGACACCCAGCCTTGGCAGATACTCATTTTCCGATTATAGCCACAAAACAGTTTTTGACCCCTAAGTGACCCCGATGACCTTTATGATATACGTTTTTATGGAATTGTTTACTCTCCATGTGATACATCACTCCTCGGAGCATTTTTGCAATCTGATGACACACCCATTGCTATTGCGAAAGTACTAATTGGTTTTTGACCCCTCATTGACCTTTCATGACCTTCAATGACATGGCGGTTTTTTATTAAAATTGTTACACTCCATGTGCATGCATCCACTCCTAGAAGCAGATTTCATTCCACTTAACTCCACTGTTATTGCGAAAAAGTATAAACTCATCATTTTGACTTATCAGACAACTAATTCACCATTAGTCCCAACTTTACCCAGTGATCTTGATGCTATTGATAAATTTATCCAGGACTGTAGTAGGTCCTATTCCAATTTCGTCAAAATCCCTAAACATTGAGAATAATAATTGCAATTATTATTATTATTTTGAATGAAAATTTTGACCTCCTTTGACTTTTGACCTCGTCTCTACTGTGGAATTTATTGGGACTATAATTAAACCATCTCCACCAAAGTTCGTGAGAATCCAACAAAGTTTATAACTTTGCCTAATTGCTATTGGGCCAACTATATGCAAATTAGTATGCGAGATGAACTCCAGTAGACCTCGGCCACATTAGGAAAATTCATCAGCCCTGATAGTTGCCCTATGCACGTTTCATTAAAATCCAATTGAATTGAACTATCACTACATTAGGCTATAATCAATTAAGCTACTTGCCAAAGAATGCCAACTTGACCTCGGATGACCTTGAATTGTCGCCAGTTTTTTTCGGTTTCCATCAACTACCCCAACCACACTAACCACAGTTCGTGTAAATCGCACACACTTGAACATTTTTGCGAAAACCCGCAAAATAGAGGGCAACAAATAAGACGATATAGCCCTTTTCGAACTTAATCCGAGATTTTACTCATACTACATGTGTCCAAGTTTGGGTCAATCGGATGAATTGTTAAAGAATTATTGCGCTAACACCTAAATTTTCTGGCGGCGGCGGCGGCGGCGGCGGCGGAGGAGGCCGTCGGGCGGTGGCGGTCGGAGACGGCGAGACGGCGGGCAACTCCGGCCAAACCATCTATCCCCCGAACACTTACATTGTGTCAGGGTATATGCCTTCGAGGGCAAGAGAAGCAAACGTTTACAGATTTCACTGTTTGAAACCTCATGACCTCAGACAAGATTGAATGAAAAATCTTGTGTACAACCTGAATGTACCACCACCCCAGGAACCTTATGATTTTTTACAAGAAAATCTGAATGCACTTTGTAGGGAGTATACAATTTTGAAATTTTGCACACATTGGCCATTGCGCTTTCAAAACCTTTGACCTTGACCTTCCTTGAGTTCAAGATGTCCCAGTGGCCGATACACAGATTGTGTTCCAATTTGTCAACATCCATCCCGACCGAAGCGAACGCACAGGCCAAAAGAATGACGAAATGTTATGCCATGGATGAAAATGAATTTTCCACGGCTATTCAATAGCCTCAACCCAGCGTAGCTTGTTTGAGCTATTAATATATTAATAGCTCAACCATCGTGCTGTTTTGAGCTTATTAATATATTACTGATGGCAATGGCAGACAATAAAATATAAATAGTTAGGAAGTACCAAGTACAGTAGCTCCCGCGAACCGAAAGGGTCAAAGTGGAAGAATTTCCAAAGTTATCTCACAACCCAATTAAATGATCTCCCCAGAGGACGCCCTCCAATTTCTGAACACTTAATAGGTACCATAGAACCTTAGTCTGTAGGGTAACTAAATTACTATCAAACAAATGATCCATGACTCTGATGCATAGATGGATGACCTTCACCTCGAATTCATGAATACCACATGTCCAAATTGTTGAATGATAACACTGATCACTTTCTACTCTACATGCATACTGTAAAAAGAGAGCAGCCCTCCTTTACTAACAAATGGCCCATCTTGTACCCCATAGATGACCTCTGACCTCAAATGCCTGAAACCTCTCAAAGGTCTCATGGTCCAGATATACTGACTCAAAATTTATTTTTACAAAAAGCATCTCCACTGTTCAAACACATGGGGGAAATTGCCCGCAAACTCATAGGTATCATTGTTCCCGATGACAATACTGACAACATTCCAGCTAATGGTCAGAAATTGACCATTGGATAACCTTTGAACTCCTGAACAACCCATTATCCATTGGTCATTTATGATACTGACCAATTTGCATGATCATCCAATCTATTCTATATGAAGAAGCTGATTGACCATTCAATACAAAATGGCCGTAATTGACAATCCTGAATTTACCTTACCTTCAAATTCTGAATGCTATCTGTACCATTGGGTCAAGAATAAGATTGAAGCTCAACTATATATCGGGTTGATTCTGTTCTTTGGAGTGGACTGCTTGTCCATACAAGCAAAAATGGACACACGGGTGCCTAGTTGAACTTTGACCTCAAATTCTTGAACACCCCATCTGTGCTATTGGCATGATAACACTGACCAACTCTCATGATCATCGATCTGTTTCTGTAGGGTAGAGCCTTGACTATTCCGCAGAATAGCTGAAATTGACCCCTAAGATGACCCTTACATTGAATTCCTGAATGCCCATGTACCATTGATCTACAATAATACTAAATACTTACCTACTTTCCCTGATTCTTGAACACTATCCATATGTACTATTGGTCAATGATACTAATGACCAACTTCATGATCATCCAATCTATTCTGTAGAAGCTGCTTGACCATTCAAACAAATGGTCCAAAATTGGCCCCTTATGGATCTTTGACCTCAAATTTTCTGATACCCCATACATACCTCTATCAATGGTAACACTGACTCTAACTATCATATCCATCTAAAATCAATCTGTGGAAAGAGTGACATTTCTTTCATATGAACCCTCAAATGACCTCTTTTGGCCAAATTGACCCATAGATGACCCTTGACCGGCAATTAGTTGAACACCCCAGACGCCCCTCTACTTGATCATCAATGGACCAAGTTCTTGTGATCCTTCAAAGGAAGTAAGAGAAGTACTAATTTGAATTAATTTGTGCAACAGCCAGATAATAGATAGATCAATAGACTGCAATGACACATTAGCACACACCACCCAGCTTGCCATGCTAACCTAACCAATATTGTTCCATGTTTTAATTTTTGTCTCTCTCATCATTATACATCAATACCTGTGAATCATCACACATGAGGGGACAGATTATTCAAGAACATAACATATTACAGCTATAACATGGGGTGAGTTGTGATGGAAATATCTATGAGTCTGAAATCTAGACACCATTCATTAGTCAGTACCTTTCAACACATGCTGCTTTTGAAACCAGTGACAATATATAACAGCATTTAGATGATCATTAAGTACCTGGGATATGGTACTGGAGGAGGTTTTTGTTTAGTCGGCTGCGCTGCGAACTCTTTGATGATTTAATTCATCGCAAAACTGTCCGTGGTCGTGACCTGTGCCTTTTCTTTTCTTCCTAATTTCGTTTGCCTCTCTCTGGCAAGTCTGAAGTTTTTCACGTCTCAGTTTCATTTTTTGTATGGCAACATCTAAAAAAAACATTTAGAAAACGACAGGAATTTCTCCATGTTCTTATCTGTTACGGCTTCCTGTAGTCATCATTTCAAAATTTACAGGCATCTCATAGGCAGTTCCAGAGGCCCTGACTGCATTTTGAACTATTTCAAAGAATTGCGACTGGCTGGAATGACAGAGTCCATTCATTGTCCCTTTCTTGATTGTTCTTCTGACAGAGTGGTCAACGGCTCATTTTTCAGGCAAGGCCAGTGAAGCCATGCCCAGCTTTATAGGAATACCACAACAGCTGTGAACCAGTGATTTGTCAAAACTGATTCCGTAATGATCAATTGGGTTTACCCTGGTCCTGGATATCTCTGCCTTCATTCTTGTACCAATCCTCTTCGGATTTTTTGGCTGGTAGATCTTCCATTAATCTGCCAGAACTTACACTTGGAGTATCCTTGTCTGCAACCAGTCACTGTCACTGTCTACAACTAGAACTGAATCCATGTTTTACGGCCACTCTAGTCTTACCAGTGATGGTCAGTAGAAATCCGATTAGCTCAGTTGATAAAGCTTTGGGGGGGGCTGCAGATGAAAGCGAGTTTGAATCCGGGACTGGTCAGCTTTTCTGATGGTGCTGTTGGGCAAGGCACTTTGTCTTCAATGACCCCCATTTATAATTAGGACCTTTGAGTAATATCCACAATGGCACAACTTAATCCCAGGAATTTCCGGAGGCATAACCATTTTCCCATAATCAAGGAATATCTGTAAAGTACTTTGGAACCACTTGATGATACTACTTCTTCCAGTTTCAATCTGGTTTGTCTCCGAGCATGGGGGTGGCCATATCCCCTCACTCCTTCAGCGATCGTTCTCACACCCTCCTGCTATCCCCGCTATTTTGGGAGGTCCTTTGGCCATAAACCAACCGTCTTGTCTCTTCCATGTCATCTTCGGTCACTCTCGCTTTCTTGGTCATTCTCATTGAACTCCAGTACTTTCCCCAGCACTTAACCACTACCCCTCCTCATCACATGCCCGTACCATCGCACTCCATTCACCTTTGCCAGCTGGTCCACCGATACTAATGGGTCAATTCCCGAAAGATGGATTTTGATAACATTTTCCCCTTTTGAGCACAAATAAAGTTCACTTTGGGCAAATTGCTCACTCCAAATGCACTCTGCCCATCTCATGAATGGTAACATATTTTTGGCTCAGAATTGATAACATTTCAATAGCCCTCTATAAGCACAGATTAGTTTACTATAGGCAATATGGTCACTCCTATTGCCATCTGCCAATTTCATGAATGGTATCACACGTTTGGCTCAAGTATATGTACCTACCTGATGACCTCATTCTCGGCAGCCTGACGGTGCTTCCGGTATTTGGCAAAGGCATTAGACTTTGCGGCCTGGTTACCGGCTCCCCTTTGACGAGTATCTGTCGACCACGTCTGTGACTAGTGCATATTAAGAACCCACGGCCAAGCTGTAGAGCTTCTTGGTTGGTTCCACGGAGGGCAAAGTATGTCCTCTCCAGCTAAAATCAACCAGAAAACCAAAGGGCTTAGTAATTCCGAGACTGACCTAGATGACCTTTGGCCTCACAAACAGAAAGTTTGAAGCAAGTTTGATCCCGATTGAGCAAAGTATTAATTATGAGGAATTGTAATTTTGACCTCTGCTGACTGTATATGACCTTTGACCTAACCCAAGAACACTGGGGTTCATGACTTATCTGTGACCTTTATACCAAGTAATGAGCTTCTCGGCCTATACATTGTTGAGTGGTTGTGTTTACAAGCAACCAGAAAGCTGGAAGCAAGTGATTTCTGATTGACTCATTTTTTATAAACTATATCCAGACACAACGGAAGCTTAGAGGCTTAGTGATTCCATGGATGATCCTGAGCGAGTTTGATCCACATCAATTATGGATACCTTATGTTTACAATTGTAACATTGACCTCTGCTGACTATAGATGGCCTTCGACCTGACCCCATAACAATAGGGAGTATGTTCATTTGTGTATATTTCTGTAGGTTTACTTGTTCCCTATTAAACATGAGCTCAGTAGTGCAGCCTATAACTTTCTATTTCATTTATATACACACCAGCAAGGATATTCTCTTTAAAATGATGATTTTCATTGCTGACTGGTAGAGGATGTGAACATGAGTAACTCTCATCAAATGAACATTTCTTGAGAAATTTTCAGTTGTCATGATGCCATGATGCTCATCTATTCATAGAGCCTCATTGTTTGTCTGAGTAAGACCTGAGAATATGTCTTGGCCCTTGTGTCAACATGGACTTTTGTGGTGTTATTTGCCAGTTATTCATGGTAACCTGGGTGGGGTGCATTAATGAAGAAATAGATTTGGTCACTTTGCTGTCCTTTGGGGTCCACCGACCACTTGAAATCCGTAGGGCCCTTCAGATCAGGGGCTGGCCTGGAGCTGGGGAGCCTTCACTAGCAGAAAGCCAAAAGGGTTGAAAAACAGCAAGCACCGCGAACATGAATACCCAGCGTTGAAGAAGCGAGTGCGATCAGTCACATTCCCGATAATATGCCCTGGGGACTCACTGCTGTCTGACCTGGGGCTGATCCGGCTCATAATCCCATGGCCATACAGCTGGCGAACCCAGCAACTTTGGGTGTTGGAAGAAGAGGGAGGAGGGAGTGAGTGCTCAGTCTCGACTAGCACACTGGCAGGCACCTGGAGGTGGGGAGGGGGGGTAAAATCAGGAAATCAGTTATTCTATTTGGTAGATAAATATATGCTGGAGAGCATTTACAGCCTCATACATCCCCCCTTCTATGCTTTCGGACTAATTAGTCCACAACAGTGTTGACCAGGACTATTCATTTACCAATGGAAAACTGCAAATAACAAACTAGCATCAGCCGACCATACCGTTTCATATCAGCATTACAGGAAATTTGTTATTATCTTAAATGATAGACGGAAGTAGAGCACTTTGAATTATATGGTCTTTTCTGTTGAATGTACTCCTGAATACTTCATGCCTCAAAATCATTGTGTAGAGAATAATTTATCGAATCGTCGATGGATGGGATGGACGGACCGGACGGATGGACAGGACAGATATTAAAATCGATAGCGATTAGGAGCTAAGACATATGAAACCGCAAGAGTACTATTATTTAGTGTCATCAAGGTAGAAAGACAAAAGGTGAAACCCTAAAAGAGGGCTCTAGAAATGCAAGTGATCTCCAAAAAGTTCTACCTGGGTTGCGCGCTCGTGGTTTCTATTATTCACTACCTACACCTATCCAACCAACTGTTCAGCGAACCTCGTCATGGTCAAACGAAAAAATTTTTCACCTTAAATAAAATTTCCTAAATAACTGACCAGTAAGTTTTGACTCTTATTACAAAAGTCCCTGAATTGCTTTTTTCTCTTCCTCCCTTCCTTCCTCCCACCTCCCCCCCCCCACTCTTCTCCCCATGAATACCCAAATTTGAATATGTTTTATCGCTCAGTCATTCACATCTTTGACCCAAATCCAACCTTGGAATGTCTAAATCCCCTTAGCAGCCCGGGCTTCTTGTCTTTTAAAATCATTTTCTTCATTATTCATTACCTTTTATTGTCCAAGCACCAGGACTGCCACCTCCCCTGCCAGGCAGCAACAACCCTCCCCTGCCTCCCCACACACCAACTAACTATCCCCATTTAGGAACCTCCACAGTTTGTCCCCAGTCCCACATGCCAGAAGAGAGGAAAAGAAAAAATTTTACATATTTTTGAAGGTCTAATCAACCTAATCAATTGGTTGGGTAAGACAGAGTTTGCTTATACTCAGCTTATCACAGTCACAATTGTCACAGGAGCTATGGTTACTCATTCCTCAGTGCGTTATTCTAGCAGCAACGCTATTATATTATGGAATTCCATCAATTTCTGAACATCAAAACACATCAAATCCAGAAAATGTTAATGGACCATACTTACTGAGTTTTGGCAAATTCTCACCACGTTTGGAATTGGAATATATTATGCAATTTCGGCACATACAATGACCAATACTGACCCCAGCTGTACCTTCAAAATGTCAGATCAGGTGGATCACATCTAACCAAGTTTGTGGAAATCCAACGAACTATTCAAAATTGCAATACTTTTATGCAAATTAAACGGTTTGGCCGGACAACTCCCCCGGACAAGTCCAACCCGGACAATTCCAACCCAAACATGACCCTAAGTTTAGACCCTAACCCTAATTCCGATCACAGAAAAAAGCATTCGTTGAGCGGGAATTGTCCGGGTGGGAATTGTCCTGGTTGGGATTGTCCGGTCACGAATTAAACACATAAATGACCCCGACTTCCTTTTAAATTTCTCTGGGAACCATGGTACCACATCCACCAATTGTCGGAGAATCCGCCAACTTGAAAAATTCTTACATTATCAATTAGCCACTTAATTGCATATTTTTTTAGGGCTGAAAATCTAATCAGTTTCTCTAACTGTCACCATGTCCTACATGCCAAACTACATCACTGTAGCACATATAGAGCGTTTCCTGTGTAATCTTCTAACGAGCTTAAACAATCATACAGAAAATAGCTAATTACCCAACTTTAATTAATGACTTTGCCGCCCAAAATCTAATCAGATCGTTTACACCAAACCCCGGTGCTACACACAAAATTTTGTCACAGTCCGCCTCACGTTTGTGAAAATCTGCTAACCGAGAAAGTGTGACACACACACACACACACAATCACACACACACGCCATAGTGAACCACTAAGTCTCCTTCCTGATTCATAGGCGAGGCAAAACCCCCAAAACGCATTTAGCCAAACCAAGTGCATCGTCCGAAGCTCAGTGAAAATCGAAGCGTCATCAGGTAATCTGGCCCACAGGCCGGCCCAATTCACTTAGCGGCCGCTGCGATCTGTCCAGGGTTTGGAGCCACTCTTTTGGTAGATGACATGGTAAATCACTGTAACACTGTTTGTAACAGGCTGATAACCACTCATTTGTGGCTATGCGAGAGAATGTCTTCATTTCTGGACACTCCCCGGACTTTTTCAGCTATGGAATTATAAAATACAAATTGTCATAATTTCCAGTTTACAGACATTTGAAAACGCCCTAATTTTCCCGATTTTTAAAGGAGTCCTGGCAAACACACTGTGACACACACAGAGTTATTGCTAGGTCTCTTCTGAACTTGGCCTGTGACACAAGAGCAGATCAATCTGGGTAAAGATTTAGTTACCTATCATCTGTTCTTGCCATGTCTTCTTTCCTTGTTCTCCCGCCATCAAGCGCCGCGAGAGTCTACGTTGCAATTTTTGATGCTATCAATCGCCGTCTGAAGGACCTCATGCATCGGAATCTGCATAGGGTTCATATTGACAGCACGGTAGTGGGGGAAGCCCGTTCCAAATAAACAGGCAAAATCTCTGATGGGACATTTGAAAAAATTGCCTACTATTTTTTGGGGGACATCTAAAAAACCCCCCAAACTGAATCATACAACCAGAAACAGTCCTATATTCTCCTTCCTTTAAGGCATTACAACACAAATTTCAACTTATTTCTGACTCCGCATGTCTGGGGAATCATTTTACGAGGTTTTTCAGTCTCATTATTTAAGAGGTAGTATTGTTCACGCAAATGAAATTGGTCAAAATATGATTTACCCCACAAAATGACCCTGATCCACTAAACAATGGTGTTATTATACTCCCCAAAGAAACCCACCTACAACAAATCGCATCTTGATGAGACCAATCATCCTGGACTACCCTTGGTTTTATAAGATTTTAAACTATGACCCTACTAACCCTCAGATGACCCCTGACCTTACTTCAATCTAATAGGTCCATGTACTCATCACTTGGAACACACTACCAATATTAGCTCTGTCCCCATTCAGTGGGGTGAACTATCCTATTTACAAGCTGAAATTGACCCAAACAGATTTTTATAAAATTTCATTTTCCTCCATTCCCCAAATGACCCCAATCGACATTAAAAATAGTGGGGTTCCCTGTCTCTCATTAGGGTAGTTATTTATACAACAAATATTCACTTGTTCTGACTTAGCTCCTTCCCAGACATACTTGTTTATAAGTGTCCAGACTTTGATGAACCTCTAAAGACCTCAGATAAACTCTGCAAAACACTTGGAAATCATGTACTCATATTAGGGAACATGTTACCAGTATGAAACTCAAATCACCAGGACTAAGCAAGTTACCAAGCTGAAATTGGCCAAAACATACATTTTTAACAAAAATGGCCATTACACCAAAGATGGCATCAATTACATTAGTAAGTAAATGAAAATTTATTGATATTCATATAAAAATGTAATATAATAAAATGGACTACAGCTCAATAAAAAGCTGATGAAAAATGAGGATTATCTTTGTAGTTTCAAAATTCAGCAGGTTTTTGAATACTGCGAGGCAAGAAGAAGTCCAAAAACCGTCTGTTAGCATAGTGGTAAGAGGTCTAGTGCCTGCATGGCCTCAAATAATAGTTAAAGAGAAGGTGATCACTATTCTGATAATATGCCAGCTGCACACTCAAAGTCGTATACATTGGCTAAATATCCTCATCAGTAATAGCAGAATTATCTTTGAAAGATCGATGCAAGCAGTCGATTTGACCTTTACCACAGAGGATGAGGGATAACCCAAACCGGACCACAATAAACGATTAAAGACAACACAATTGTACGAAAAAGCCAAAAGCTGCTTTCTCAAAATCTAATCCAAAACCCGGCGAGTCTCCCAATCAATAGAACCTTTGTTTGACCTTTGATACCATGTTATCCACGTGGGTATCCCGTTGACTAATTTCTGAACGTAAGTCCTAAATACCTAAATTCTGACACAATTCAAAAAGCATACCCATCGATTGAAACCGATCATGGCTGGTACTGTACGGAAGTCAACTACCATTCCTTTGTTTTCTTACTGTTAATAATTAGTGGTTTCTTGACACAAACGCTGTGTCGAAGATAGATCGGACAAAAAATAGTACATCACATGCATTGTCTATGTGCTGAGAAGCCCAACAATCGCGGTGTCATCTGCATATTTTCCAAAATAGAACATTATCATAATGTGCCCCCCCCCCCCCAATAGTCGTGTAATAGCAAAAGTAATGGTGACAAACAACAAGCCTGTGGGACCCCAGTGTGCGTTACGACATAGACCATGTTCACCTAATTGCAGGTGGGACATATGAGTCGGACAATAGGAAAGGACATGAAAATTGTGAAACTGATGTTAGGGACTTAACATTATGGAGAGTTAATAATGTTGTAGTAATGTGGAACAGCAAAAAGCAGAACTAAAGTCCATGAAACATACCTGAGCGTAGTTTCCGAGAGTGTCCACATGTTCACGCAAAAGAGTGTCTATCTACTAAAAACAGGCATATGTTGTCGGATCTGCCAGTACGATATGCAAAATGATACGTCGAGAGGTGGTATAGTATCCATAATTGCTCTGTGTATGAGTTTTTCAAAACACGTCAGCTGACAATCGTTTAAAGTCACAGGATGATAGTCCCTGTCTTCCGTAGGGGTGATAATTTGGGCAGGGAACAATCTCATGTTCTTCCATTATGCATATAAAAACACTGTGTAAATAAATCGTAAAAGACTTGGGCAAGGTTCGGCATGGCACAATTTCAACATCCAGCCCGGTATGTTATCAGGCTAACAGGATGCTGACGATTTACATTAGGTTTTAGCGCACAGCAATGATGTCATATACAGTGAAAGGCGGATCCAAATTATTATTCACCATCTGGCAATTCAAAAGGTTCCGTAGGTATTCAGAGCGGGAGGAGGAAAGGAAAAAGTCATTCAAGTTACAGGAATCCGCAGCGACTGGGCTGGGCCTATTCTTTGCTGCATACATCATCAGCTTCAATCTTTCCACATCTCCTTCAGATTGGTCGTTGCCTTCGACATGACTTTATCCTTATAGTGACGCTTTGCGGTTGAATTCGTTAGTATCTGGGTTTTGATATTTTGACGTCATCACCGGACTACTCTTCAATGTGGCTTTCTTCCAATAGAGGTTTTAATATGGGTAGTCTCCATGGGTTGTAGGATATGTTTTACTTGGTATAGCCGTTGTACATACAAAAACGTTAGATTATACCAACCCCTTTTCGACTGCTGGTCTATGTCGTCATGATCCATCAAGGTGTTCCAGTCTGGAGGTCAAATATAACGTAGATGATCTATTGCACAAGGATCATCGGGAGTTGACGAGAGGCTTGCTACTTCTGAATTTAGTAACAGACTGTGCTTTTAGATGAACTATGAAATGCGTCGACACCAGAGGATAGGAAGCCTAGTTAGAAGCACTAGTTAGGTCTAATCAATGTAAAAAAAACATGGTCCAGTATCTGGTTGCCCCGAGTGTGGACACTGAGTAACTTGAGGATGAAGGCCTTTTATACCTTGTTGAGTGAAGTCCCCAGGTGCTATAAGATACCTTCCTGGGTGGGGTTCCACAAACATGAATAACAGCGTTGAGTGTGTCCAAGCAGCCTTGCTGTCAGCACTCAGGAAATTGTAAATTTTGAGAGGTGCTTTCTTACACAAACCTTCTCTGGGCGAGTAGAACGGTCGGGAAGATCACTCTCATCAACTACCCATGAAACACAGGGTCATAACCCCCATAAAGAAAGCCACTACTAAAACTTCATCTTGATAGGCCAAGCCCCCAGTTGCTGCTGTATATGTCAGTTACACAAACTATGACCATCTGATGGGTGCCCTCAAATTTGGAACCCTGACCTAACCGATCAATAGGGTCATGTCATTATCACAGGAAGACACATACCAAGTTTAAAGGCGTCATCCATTCGGAGGGGATGAGTTTGCTGCATGTTACAAGCTGAAAATATGATTTTTTTCACCAAATTCATTTCCTCACCAAAAGGACCACCTAATTCTACACTAGAGGATCCAAAAACCTTTCCACCTGGCTACCATTAAACATTTTCGTGGTGTGCCACTAAGTACCAATGTACGGCATGGCTCTAGTTTTCCAAGTTTTGAAAAAAAGGTGGGGGCCTGACTCCATATCGCCATCCTGGAGGGCGGGTCCAGTGGGGAGGTGATTTCTCTTTGTTCATTTTTTGATAATTAAGTACCCTTATCGCAATCTGGTTGCAATTTAGGGGGGCCAGGGCTTCGGAGCACATTGTGTACCACACCGCGTACCACGTGTGAAGTCCAAATGTACCACTGGTGCGACGGTAAGCAGATAGCCAACAGGCTTAGTAATTCCCCAACTGCCTGGATGGTCAATGACCTCAATGAATTGGCCTACCCTAAGGAATTAGGAACCAAGTACTCATGGAGAACCCTACATACCATGGAGATTTGCATTCGTGCTCCAGGTGGGGTGAGGTTACATTTTTTCAGGCAAAATTTCCATAATATCTATTAATAATAACCCAGACACAGACTTAAAAAAAAAATACCCACAGTATAAACCAAAAGCGCTAGGTTTTTTCCTTCCCCAGCTGTCACACTGTTTTACCTTGATAAGACAAAGCATTCTGGACAATTCCTTATCGCAATTCCAGACACTGAACCTCTGTCGACCTAAGAGACTTTGCACTGACTCCAACCATGGTTTATGAATTCACATAGGGAACCCCATACCAAGTATGATCTTCCCCTCCAGTTTGGTGGGTTTAAGTTATTAGGATCACAAGGCCACAGAAGGCCAAAAATTCCACTATATGATTTCTAAATTTTTTGAACAAAACAGCCCCCTCAATGCTATGGGAGGCCATCAGGGCAAACAAGACAAACCCGCGAACGAACTACACACTTCGGGAAGAACACAGCCCTTTTGCAAACGAACCGACACCCTGCGAACTAACAACAGACACAACTCGCAGGAACATCCAGTTTCACGGAGGAGCAGACAAAACCGTGAACGAACAACAGACACACTTCCATTAAGGGACAAAAGAAGTTGTGTGGTTGAGCGACAATATGGCGAACAACCAGCAAGACACAGTTAACGTGGAACTAATTGTCTTGCAGAATGATTAGACAAACGCCCCGCGCAGTGAGATCGGATATCCTGTGAACGCTTCCAAGACAAACTCCCAAACACAAGGACATCGGTGAACGATTAAAATACAAACCCCCGCATAACGGCACGGACATTGGCGAACGATGTTTAAGAGACAAACCCTCGCGCAAAAATAACATATATCCCGAAACGAATAAAAGACAAACTCACCTGCACAATGAGAACGACACCCCTTGAACGAATAAAAACAAACCCCCGACAACAACACGACACAATTACGACACAAATGCCATATATACCGAATGGAGTAACTAGCCCGAAATTTTAACAAAACCGTGTTACCCCGCCACTATGCGCCATCGGGGCAAAAAGACAATTTTCCCTGAACCACGACTATCGTTTCGCAAAACAACAACGAACACACTTCGCAAATTAACAGACAAAACTTCGCATTGGGAGAATGGCCAGCCCAGCTAGCCACGAGGCCAATCTCGGTTGTGCTTCTCTTCTGGCCCCGCCCTCTTTTTTTACTTGTGAATTGTAGTGGGCGGTGATTCGTCCTTACTTAGCTCAACCAAAAGCTAGCCAACTAGCTACTAGCTGACTACTGACCAAATGTTGAAATATCAAATAAATGATCAGTGTACATTGGAACGAGTACAAACTTAGTTGCTGACTGTATACGTTGATACTGATACTATTGGAATTTGAACTAGGCTCAAGGCCCAAATCGAGAACCATTTTTTCAGTTTCAGGCTTCATCAATTTCCTGAAACTGCCTGGAGTGGACTCTGGGAGGTACGCATTGTAAGTTTCGGCCTTAGGCCTAACACGGTATTTGTGATATACTGTTTTTCCTGAAAAATAATATGGGATGGGTGACCCTCAGTCATCTCATCTTTCCAACAGTGCGGAATAGGCTCACTGTAAACATTTGCTGTCATCCGCACACCATGAGGATGGGGCTAGAAATGGTATTGGGTGAATGCTGTGACTCTCCATCATACTCATAGGAACGATGGACAGGGAATGTGACCCTATTTATTTCTACCCTGACCGACATGATCAACGACGATTTCTGCCAGATATCAGCATTCAAGCAACCATCTTCATTTCTAGGGGGGTCCTGTTTCATCTGTTTATTCAGGCTGAATCAAGTCATTGCTTTCGACGTCATTTCATCACCCTCATTCGTTTACTCGTTTACTATCGTCACACATGTACCGGTTGCGCTACATTCTAGGCTTCGCTTGCCGTTCATCGACATCTCCACGCTGTAACAGTGTCCCGATAACTGGCTCAGCTTGCGACTCCTGCAACATGAAGCCCCAACCTCTCACGACACTCGCACAGATTTTGAACTATTCCGCTACATTCAGCACTGATTTTACCTCGACTTCAGCATTCATTATTGCGAGCCTTTCTGACTACGCCTCTCTTCGCCATCTACGACATGACAGTGACCCGCAGACAAACTTTATCTAGACATCAATCCGGGCACTCACACCAGCATTGTGTATATCCTAACCAGCCACGGTGTCCTCGATATGTTTTCTCCTTTTATCTTTGCAGACCTGATGTCGATCACCTACATCGCACATGACAAGCCATCCAAAGGACAGTGGAGGATCAACGTCTACCCCTCACACCCGCAGGCCCAAGTAACCCTAATGTAAGGATATTATGATATAAGCGGAGTGCTGACACACCCTAGTTTTCTACGAAGGTATAGCATAACGTGGCCCCCCTCCACTATCGACGTAGTGCATGCATGAGCCCTGGCAAGGGGAAGCATAGAACTAGAAATAGATTGAAAATGGCTACAGTTTTTCTATATATCAAATGTGGTTTCTCCAAGCGATCATCTATTCATTGATAATCACATCCACTCCTGACAAAGAGAGTGTGTCGCCCATTGGAAATTTTCTACACCTCCTTTCTGTTCTCAAAGCAAGTCCAGCCAAATTATTACTCGTTTTGGTGTTATAATGTTTAAAGAGAATAAAACTCATTCAATACACTTTGTTCAGTTTTATAGCATGTCGTTGGGAATATGGCTCCCTCAAATTTCATATAGTTTGGTGATTTGGGGAACTGGCAACCTTTTTATGATGTCATATTGACAAGTTAAGACTATTTCTCCGCTTTTCTTATCTTTGGAATTGGTAGATATGATGTCATCAAATGCTGCCAAGTTGCAAAATGCCAACCTTAGCAGTGCTAAATTGTAATCTTTAAAATTTGTAACTTTTAACCGAACATGTCTAGGAACATGAACAAAATTTGATTGGCATGAGTTTCAAATACACATCATATACTTTAAATATTCTCTGTGGACTTACCTTTAAATTTTGTTTGTTATTGAAAATTCTGCGGTGGATACGAACTGTTTCGGGAAAGTGGAAACTCTAAGGTAGGGAATTTTGTGGGCGTACCAATCCGTGATTGGCTGTAATGACTGAATGACGTTTTACTACCATCGTTTGTGCACGTTGCCACGCAGTGGTTTTATCTGTTACTCGTTCGCGCGATCCGTTCTCATTAGTTTTCACGGGGTGCCTGTTCATTTGCAAGATTGACTGTTGTTTCTTCTCAAAGTCGTGTCTGTGTTTGTTCACGGGGTTGTCTTTTTGCCCTGATGGTTCCCCCAGCCCATACAAATCCGTCCAAGAACGAAGGGAGATTTTGGGTTTTTTTACTCACAATAGCTCATCATGGCTCATCACACAACTAGCTCATACAGTTCGTGTCCCTTCAATGACTATTGTAGAGATAAAAAAAAAAAAAAAAAAAATATCAGGCCAACTGTGCGCTCAGCAAGGGCCCCAGTTCAGTCAACAAGATGAGCCACTAGTTATGACAACACTGGGCAATGTTATCTAGTAAATCTAACCTAATCTGTAGGAGGATTTCACAGATTTCTCCATGGTAGTCATCATGGCCCCTCAATTTCCTAATAATTGATGGTTAATTTAGAACTCAATAACTGTGAGAGGAGAAGAATTTTGCAAGATTTGCAGTTTTAACACAATAGCCCCTTAATGCCTTGGACTCAAGTCCATGACACAAACCCCTAGGTACACCCCACTAATCCAGATAACATTGAACCCGAGTATGATGTAATCCAACTAATCGTGGGCGAAGAAGCATTATGATATTTTTTTTTTTTACATATAAGAGCTACTCCTAACGATTCCCTTAAATCATCTATGGACCCGGAATCAATCATGAAAACCCTGGTGGTAGCACAGTCCAGTGCTATCACTGACCAAGTATGGTTCGTAATCTAACCAATCTGTAGGTGAAGTATTTTGCAGCTGTGGAAGATTTTTGAAGGGGTAAGTTCATCTGCCCTCATGACCTTTGACCTGAATTACCTGAACACCCAATACCGGTACCACTAGTCATTATAACATGACCAATATGGAGATAAAAATGAGGGACAGACAGCAGACGACAGACAAACAGACAGACAGACAGCAGGAAGGACGGTTGGTGGGCGAGCGGGCTGGATGGACGGATAGTCGGACAAACAGACATGACAGAAGATAGGGCTAACAGTGATGAGTAAACAAGCTCATAGCTGGTTTGAGTCACAATAGGGCTCTGTACTCTTCCATAGAAGAAAGAAGAAAACTGTTAAACTGCACACTTAAGTTCAACTTGATCGGGACCAGCCGTCTAGACGCATTGTGTACACAAGGACTCTGACCCCTGTTGATCTCATGTGACATTGAAATGACCTCAAGGAGAATAAGATTCCTGTTCTCATTCATTCTGAGGACCCACTTTATGAGCTTCATCATCATTCCGTCATGGCATCAACAGGTGGGGGAGGGGGGGGGGACATTGTCCCCCCATTCAAAAGTGGGGGGATATCATATCGTTTCAGGCCTCGATTTTATTTTTTTTTTGGTGCTACGCTCGGACAACCACTGTTGCATTTTTGGTTGTCCGAAGAGGAGATAATGGTTGTCCGGGCAAGTTACCAGGTTCATGATTGAGCTCTCTCTCTGTTTCTGCTGCTTTAATGTTGCCACGCCTTACCACATGTTTGGAGGCTCCAATGCGATGGGACCTCACCCCTACCACAATCACATGATTCAGATTCCGCAGACTTTTACAGGATTTACAGAAATTAATTCGCTCTCCTGTCAATATCATAGCCATGGTTATAGGCAGGGTTTGACAGCACAACTCTTGAAATTTTCATTGCCAAGGCTCTTCATATTTGGCCTGCTTTCCTCCTGCTTTTTTTTTCTTTCTGGCTCCTTAATTGAGGAGGATGCAGTAACGCCACATTGTTCAAAAGATAATTAAAAGGACCAAGTCTTATTTACGCTTGTTTTCAAAATGTGGGGGGAGGGGATTCTCAGAAACTGATTAAGCAGTTCTTAGATATGCATACCACGAAAATGCTACATTGCCAGCAGGCCTCGAATTAACCGAAGGCACCGACGGCAATCGCGTGCGTGCACTGCCAATTTGCCGTGATGCCCCGACATTTCAAGCTTCATCGGCGGCAGTGACTGCCGTGCCCTAATTGCTCAATTGCCGTCGGTGCCCTCCCTTCTCAAAACTAGCGAGAAGTACCCCTACCAGGCAACTTCTGAAGTTTCCATTGAATCGTCATGCCCATTACATGTAAAAGGGTGTCACATTTCGGAATCAATAGATAAACTTCATAATTAACGTTAACCCGGCCTGGCCCGCCCGCCTGCTCACACATTAATAATAATCAAAACGGCAGCATGAATGAACCGCGACGGCCTACTGAGTCACATAAAAAAAAAAATGTAAAGGTCCCTGTCAATTGACGGACACTCAAGAGTATTCGTCAATTTTTCTAAGATTCCAAATAACAAAATCGCAAAATACAGAGGAAACGCACTCAAATAGTCAAGTAGGGTGTGTACATCATATAATAGATCGATCGACTTTTCAAATGATGAATTCAAGGTGATTTCAAGATTTCGCAGGCCGTCCCGTCGCTGTCATCCGATCCTAGACCCTGGCTAGAAATCGGACACACTAATGCAGGACGTAACTAATGTATGCAAATCCCCCATTTTGTTACCATGCCCCCCAGTTCATACTAACAGGCGAATGAACTTGAAACAACAATATGCTACCGAATGAAGGTCACTGTCCCCCCCAAAAAAAAGCGAGTCTGCATCCCTCATTCCGGCCATTTTTGGTGTAAGTACTCACTCGTAATCTGCCCAATTCGCTGGATAATAATTCTACTCTGATTGGTTCCGCGACACTGTTCTATTATCGTGTTACGAATGTAACTTCGATCAAACTAACATGTCCCTTTTTTTACCCAGGTGTCCGGTACTCCCAGGTATACTAATACATTCACTTTTGAGCTAATTACTGCCATGCCCTGCCGTGCTGCGCACATGTTGTTGAACTGGTTTCGAACCGTTCGCGCAGCATGCAGGACCGCGCTAGCTGAAGGGCGGCAGGGTCCGCTAGCGCTCAAGAAGTACACGGTACGGTGTGTGGGTGGGATTTGAGGCGATCCTGTTAGGATTGTAGTTGCTGCTCGCGAGTTCCTTCGCAGTCGATAAAAAAAAAAAAACAAACTTTTCACCTCACCATTTATAAATACAATATATCAGTAGTCCTACCTGATACGCGGTGAATTAATTATTAATTGCCAGAAAGCTACATTTTTTGTTTTTTTCATGGAAATTAAAAAAAGATCTCATTTGAGTATCTAGAGTAAGTTAATTAGCAGTTGAAAAATCATTGTCAAAACCGTGAGTTGACCGCACCCAGACAAGAATATTCACCGTGCTCGTGCGCTAGCTAGCTGTATAAAAATGAAAGAGAGTTACAATAACACGGTTACAATAAAACTTTTGCGGTAATTTTCAAATTTGCCTTCTTGCCCTCGTTTTGTTTTTCAGATTACCTTGCAGCCTCTGCAAATTCTTCTAAATGCCTTGGTGCCTGCCATTTTAAAGTAATCGAAGGCAATTTTTACATTGCCCTCAGAAAAATGCCTTGCCCCTTCCACTTTTAATTCAGGCGTGATTGTCCAGTTTTTAACAATAGGATGGTTTTGCTGAAGAGGTTATCCGCTCCCTCTTGGTCAGTTTGTTCCCTGACCCCCTCTCTCCCATCGACTGCATTGCAAACTATTGCTACACCAATTTAACACTGTATTTAGGCGTGGGTACCTGGGGATGATAATCACCCATGCTATAATACCATGCTGCTTCCATCCCATAGCTACATGACTGTCGCCGAAAGGGCCAATCCTTCAACGGCACATTTTTCTGGCCCATGTGAACGTCTTCCTCAGCAAAATTGTATTTTTGTGTGAATAAATGAAGAAAACACAAAGTGATGATTTTCCAATTTAAACTTCACTATTCACCCGCAAGGTAGCCCGCAGTGGCCTAAGCTACTGAATCTTGCTATGATTTTGTACAGGGCCAACATACAGCCTAGATCAGAAAAGTGATTATCTGAAGACAACCTTGCGCACTAACCTGATTCTCTTTTGTGCATGTTGTTTTGTATAACTCATCTACCTGCCTGTTTCATTATTTATGATTTTCAAATGTTTTCAATTGCAATTTTTAATCGTTATTTTACAGTGAATTGGTTCCATTCCACATGGTTTACATAGATTGTGTACATCCCCAGTACCACAAAATCAGGTCCAAATCGAACCTTATCGATGTGTGGGCTGCAAAAATAGTGTTTCCTTTCAGTCCCTTCGCAGGTTACGAATTGTTTGACACACAATGATATGAGGATGCATCCATTGTGCCTGAATTACCAGATTGTGACTGTTGAAAACTGTAACTAAAAAAGTGGTAGTCCGCGGACAACCATCATGTCAAAACTGGTTGTCCGTTCAGAATTTCAGTCGTGTCTCGGACGATCGGACGACCTTAAAAATCGAGCCCTCCGTTTGTCCCCCCACTTTCCGGACCGTAATAACAAAAGTGCAAGTCGGAACGGCCTTGGTAGCTGCGGACAGCAAAATGCCCGTGGCGAATACACTGCATGTTGTTCGCCATTTCATATTTATTTGTTGGTTCACATTTAACTGACGTTCTCAGGACAGCTGTCATAACCATGGAATGACTTGGAAACCCCATGTTTTTTTTTTTTTTTTTTTTTTTTTTTTTTTTTTTTCTACCACATTGGCCTACTATTTGTAATGTAATGTAATGTAATTATGTAATTAAGTTGTAAATATATTTTTATAAAACGCATTACATGTCAACATCTCAATTCGTCTGCACATTATAATACACGGTACAAACTGTTTATTAGCATAAAAATCATGAAAAGCAAGAGCAAAATTCCGAAAAGCGATGATATACAAAGTTAAATCAGCAGAAGAAGTAACTCTCTAAAAGGTGAGTTTTTCAGCTTCATTTTAAAACGAGTAAAATTTGCAATAGCTGTAAGTTCACGAGGCAGGCCGTTCCACAGCCTGGGAGCACATATCGAGAAAGCACGCCCCCCATAGAAATTGTTAAGGACGAGAGGCTGTGAGAGATATTTTCCCCGTGTGAGTTGTTTCGAATTAACGGTTGCCACACGACTAACTCAAAAGACGCAGAGTATAAGAAGGTGCTAGCCTAGAGGACCTATGAGTTAAGACATAGAATTTTGAATCTAGTACGTTGCTGAACAGGAGCAATGGATTTTTCTTCAAGTACGGGTTTATGTGATCATATTTCCTGTTTGAAGTTATGCAGGCGGGCATCAGAATCCTGAATAAGTTTGTACTTTCTAATTCCTGCACAGGTAAACCAAAATGTAGACTGTTTACAGTAATCTAAACGGGATGTGAATGAAAACATGTACAATTTCTCTCTGTTGCACGACGAATCGAGAAGATTCCTTATTTTATTGATTTTCCAGTGAGCAAAAGAGGCGTGTCCTACACAAGTTCGACACGTGAGCAGACATGGTCCCAGCCGAGTTCATAATTACACCGAGGTTACGAACTTGTTTAGGAATGACATACTGAGGCCACCAATATTCAATATTGGGGGGGGGGGGTAAATCATGGCTAGGCTTGCCCTCTGACATAATAACTTTAGGGAGAAAATGGACAATTTCTGTTTTGTCGTCCATTCAGCACTCAGCAAATTTATCTCTCCTCCAGATCGGAGCTCCTGATGCAGGCCTCAATAGCTTGTGATTGGAATGTGGATTTACTGTTACAATTTTACATCAACTCGGGTGTCATCAGCATACATCATATACTTGAAGCCCTGTTTTGGTATTATATCTTCCATGGGCCACATAATACAAGCTGACAGAAAGGTCCCAGAACTGAGTCCTTGTGGCACCCCCCCATTCAAACGACGCTCATCGACAACACTGACCCTTACTGTAACACATGTGTCCGCCCCCTCCGATACGAATTCAACCACTCTATGTGATACGCCCCGAACCCGAAGCGAAGAAACCAACTGTTCAACAAGATACATGATCAATGGTATCCCAAAGTCGGCGGATAAATCAAGCATGATATGGATAACATCCCGTCTCTCATCTAGGGAACGTAGTACATCGTTTTTGCACTCTCAAGAGGCGCAGTCTCTGTACTATACCTTACGATAGCAGATGGACATTTAAGCATGAGTTGTGATGTGAAACAGATATCAGTAATTTGGGAACAGACTGATCTCTCAATCAACTTGTGACATGAGTGGCAGATTGGATACAGGCCTGTAAGTTTGCTAAAGCTTTCGGGATCTTAGCAGGTTTCTTCAATAGTGGTCTGACACCGCAGCATGTTTTACACTTCCGGAAACTCACCAGTTACCAGTGAGGCGTTAATAATGTCCGTGACAAATATTGCTATCAGTGCCCATTCCTATGCCTGTGGCAGTGAACAGTGGAAACACACTTCCCACAGAAATGAATCTGACAATTGTTGACACTCATAATTGAACCACTCCACAAGTTACCATTAACAAGCATTATGGCGGCCCCCATTTCTGGGTCACCTCTGAGAACTGGACCGAGATGTAATGTAAACCATCCCTGTTGAGGCAGTGCTAATGTAACTAGGGCAAGATGTGACGAAAGACAAATTCCCTCCCCCTGGACAATAGGTTTTATTGTCAACTATTTTGAAAGAACAGGACCTTCGACAGATAAGGTAACCACTGCTCAGCAGAGGATGGAGTAGATGTCACCAAACCTTTCTGGAAGTAGGAGACTCAAAATAAAGTTGGAATTGGTACTAATTGGATTTAATTAAAATCTAATAACACTATGCGAACATAAATGAGCTAAGGCTAGCTAGTAGCAAGCTTCATCCACCCACCAAGTTTCACCCTGATCGGGGGGCATGTAGTGTTTAGAAGTTATGAATGAACGTGACGAACAGAAGGGACGAACGAACGGAGGGGGGGGGGGGGGGGGGCGAACGAACGAACGAACGACCGGAGAGACATGGTGACTTGTAGAGCTGCTCTCCCGCACTAATATAGGCCCATCCCTATTTTCTATCACTTGATTTAATTTTTGTCTAACCACCGACCTGACCCCAAAACATAGTGGTTCATGTACTTACTTCATTACAGAACTAGCCCCTTGAACTCGGGTGCCATAGCTAATGACCCTCCTTACGACCGGTTCAACATTCTTGTGGTATTCTACCGCGCTGAGAAGTTAGGAATTTTCGAAATTAAATAAATGAATTATTTGCATCTCTCACTTTCCATTGTCCGAATTCGGATGCTGGCAATTAAGTAGACTGAAATCCGACGTTTTCAATATCAAAATCGGTTCAATTTGCGACAGAACACGACAGACTCAAAGTTTATATAAAATCCGTTCGAAGTTTTGAAAAGTGGATCGTTGAATTTTCGTTGTCGGCCGAAGGCTTCGTATTTAACGTTTCCTGTGGAATTTTCTGAGAACAAATATGTATCCCATACTATTTTCTCCAGTCATTTCATTTTGTCAGTTATTACCCACTCCGATGTTGCTGTTTTGAGTTTCACGCTCAAAATCCGTTCTCCAGTAGCAAATTGAAACCACTTCAGTCAACTACCAGCTGGTCGAAAGAGAGTATCCCCTTGAGGGAAAGCGTGGCCTGAATTTTATCGGCCGATCGGCCCAGTTCACTTGTCCCGTTCGAGGGGCTGATAATTCTAATGTAATTAGCCAAGTATGAGCTTCATTTATCCAGAGGGGTTGGTGTTTATCATGATCACAAGGCCAAAATGTGCCAAAAGTGCTGTCGTGATCACAAGACTGGCGTCACATACACACATGCACCACACACACACACCTTGGCATAACTGGCATAGATTTCTCTGACATCCAATCTGCCTTCCAGCGAGGCAGAACATGTTGGTAAGAAAAGGGGGGGGGGGGGGATTTTTTTCGTTTTTTTATATATATATATTCCCCCAATTCCCCTCCAGAGTAGCGAATCAGTCATACTCTGGGTACCCCCCCCCCCCCCCCCGCTGAAATTTTAGATACGACCCTGCAGGGGAACTGGCAGTCCAGAAAAAAAATTGGACAACACTAACCCCCCTTAGCATCTGAACCAGCCACCATCTGCCTCAAAGGTTTCTAATCTTTCCTGTTTGTGATCGGTATTTACGTTCATTGCTCGGTGAGCAGCCCTCCTCCCCTCGGGCGGTTTCTTGGAGTGGGTGGGGGAGATGGGCAGCTTAGGGGTGTCACATTAGGGATGTTGGTATCTCGGTATGGATGACACCACATTCTCTCCAAAAAAAAAAAAAAAAAAACCCCATAGTAGCTGTGTGCTGTCAAGTATGTCAAGTAGGATGAAGAAAAAAAACACTATATATATTGTGAAAACTACTGGTTCAGAAGGCATAATCTTTCTATAGTTGGCCCACATTCAAGGAAACTAGGAAAGGTTGACGGCCCATGTAACAGTAATTTCGTATTTGAGAGAGAAACGTACCTGTGTGCTAATCAGAGAAACATAGTATACTAGTTTGGCAGCTATGGTGAATCTGGTACATATAGGGAGTGAAGAGCCTCTTAACAGGAGTCAACTGAAATTCATGTTATCGGTATTTCCTTTATGTTAGATATCGATCCACAGCAGCCTTCAAACTGAGGGGCTCAGGCTCAGTGTGAGTGGGGCTGCCTGTTGCGCTGTTCATATTCACGGCCAGATCAGATAGTCATGCTAGGGCATACAATGTACAGGAGATGACTGAGGGGCTCAGTGTGAGTGGGGCTGCCTGTTGCGCTGTTCATATTCACGGCCAGATCAGATAGTCATGCTAGGGCATACAATGTACAGGAGATGACTGAGGGGCTCAGTGTGAGTGGGGCTGCCTGTTGTGCTGTTCATATTCACGGCCAGATCAGATAGTCATGCTAGGGCATACAATGTACAGGAGATGACTGAGGGGCTCAGTGTGAGTGGGGCTGCCTGTTGTGCTGTTCATATTCACGGCCAGATCAGATAGTCATGCTAGGGCATACAATGTACAGGAGATGACTGAGGGGCTCAGTGTGAGTGGGGCTGCCTGTTGTGCTGTTCATCTTCTCGGCCAGATCAGATAGTCATGCTAGGGCATACATGTACAGGAGATGACTGAGGGGCTCAGTGTGAGTGGGGCTGCCTGTTGCTCTTCATCTTCACGGCCAGATCAGATAGTCATGCTAAGGCATACAATGTACAGGAGATGACTGAGGGGCTCAGTGTGAGTGGGGCTGCCTGTTGCGCTGTTCATATTCACGGCCAGATCAGATAGTCACTCATGCTAGGGTATACAATGTACAGGAGATGACTATAAAAGTGAGTTCCTTATATAATCATCCATTGCAACCTTCAAAATATGTCTCCATATTCACATATTTCCAACATCACAGCCCTGGGCATGGGTCTGTCTGAGCCTGCAGGTGCAACATTAGGAAGCATGGGACCCCTAGCACATATCCAGGATTTTCTTAATCCAAAAGTAAACAATAAATGGTGTTCAGTTTGCCTTCACGGATGTGACTCTCCACAAAACTAACCATCACATGCCCTCAATCCCTCAAGTTTTTATCAACAGTTGGAGAATATCACAGAGATGCACAGAGTCTAATAATACCATTTCTCTTCTGAATCCTTGGTTGCTTGCAAAAAAAAAATCCGAATGGGGCACATTTATAGTTAAAACACAATAGGAAGTTACCCTACCAGCCACGGGTTGTCGCAACTGCAAGGAATAATGATAAATATTGATGTGTGAAAGAAGTTTAACATATACATATTTCTACATATATTCTCTAGTGATCGCGGGGATGCACATGACTACTGTTTATACACGTGCACAGCAGCAGCGCAGTATACTGGTCTCCTGTGGTTACGGACACCTAAGACAAATCGTCAATTCTTCAAAGAGTTCTGAATAGCAACAGTCACGAAACTCACACCAGAATGTTACAGTAGAGTGTGGTAGAGTATATTATAAATCGATCAACTTTCCAAAACTAGACATGTGCTTTATTGTTTTGTAAGTGCTGACAGTGACTTTTGTAAGAGGAGACAATAGAAATACTAGACTAAAATCAATCTATGATGAAATATTCTCTCAACTATGACATCATGGATTATTGGCAATAGGGACTTCGTCCCTGATCCTCTGCATAGTAGGGCAAAATGGAATGTTTGTATTCAAAGTTGTGATAAGTAGTGCTGGAGTCGAGTCCGATCATCAGTATCCATCCCGAGTTCGAATCCATTGGCTTTTTCCAGATCAGTCGAGTCCGCGTCCTCAGCCTTATGCAAATTTTACCTTCACTATAAATTAACAAATTTTAAGCGGCATACGTAACAACCGCTGTATTGCTTGCTACCAGGCAATGTTGTAAATGAAGCGGCTACTAATTAACATGTAACTGGTACTGACAATACAAAGAACTTTGAATCGAGGACTGACTGGTCCTACCTCATGAGTGGTACCAAATATCCAGCAGTGGATACAGAGGGGGGTTCGGGAGGTCCGGACCCTCCTTTTGGTTGAGAGCCTTTCAAAAAAACTAATGCATTACTACCAAAAATGTGGATTTAGAATGGCTCTGAGAGGTACGACCCCGGCCCTCTCTGAGAGGTACGACCCCGGCCCTCTCTGAGAGGTACGACCCCGGCCCTCTCTGAGAGGTACGACCCCGGCCCTCTCTGAGAGGTACGACCCCGGCCCTCTCTGAGAGGTACGACCCCGGCCCTCTCTGAGAGGTACGACCCCGGCCCTCTCTGAGAGGTACGACCCCGGCCCTCTCTGTGTCCACGCTTATCGTTTCGATATTGAAATGGGTCGCAAATTAATTGGGGAAGATTTTAGACAGCCTTGATTAATTTATAATTATTGAAAGAGATTGACATCCCTTCAGGACCAGTAGTATGTAAAATGGGGATTCCTACATATTTCCACAAGGTCTTATGAAAATACTTATATGGGAATTGGTGTAAAATGGGGAGCACTCAAATCACCCCAGGTCTCTCTGAAAATGGCTTGGTTCACCTAGATCTCTCTGAAATACTTTATACGGGAATTGGGGCCTCAGGTCTAAATCCATCAAGCACTCGTGTGAACCCATCCTCGTTTATGTACCTCTTGGGTGGTTGCTAACAGAGGGGTAACCTTATTCACATGTTGACTAAAGATAAATGAATCTTGATTATAAGGGGGGGTCTTCATTCTGTTTCCCAGCTCCATGTCCACACATCTATAATATATTTTAAACCTGACGCTTAATTCATAAATTTCTGGAATAAGCTCCTTTTTTTTGGATATCTAGAGCTGCTTGTACGAGTTTATCTTTATGGTTCTTCTAAATACGTTTCTTTCATTCATGGAACTTGGCAGGTCTTTGGTAAATAAGTAGAATCTTCTTGACTGATGCACCATCATCCGGCTTTTGACATATATATTCACAAATAGTATTTAGTTTTGACTCTGCCAAAATTCTAATTTCAGTATGTTTTTTAGTTTTAGTTTCAATTTTGTTATATTGAAAACCTTTGTTGCCACCACACTAACACCACAAGCAATAGCAACAGCTTCCAGAGCAAATCCAACGGGTGAAGTAATAACTCCACCAATAGCTGCGATACCTGAAGCGCCGCCAACAACTCACCCACCACTGGAAGGTTTCTAGTGCCGTTATCGTATTAATAATTTTGTTATACTTTTTATACAGGAAAGCTCTTTTATCTCTTTCAGCTTGCTATTAGTTTTTTATATCATCAATTTTTTGTAGTCTGACGTACCCTCATTCTGCGGTAACTCGATAACTGTTTTTTGTAGGCTTCGTCATTTATAAGTATTCGTTTCATTTTTTAAATAGTCGTATGTTATTTTGTAAATACTTCCAAATTACACTCTAAAAGGTTGCATAAACAATTCATACCCTCATGGGGCTACCAAACACAGACCACACACTATGAGCATAACTGTATCACTCCTGCACCATTCATTCTGCTCTCTACACAGTTTCAGAGAATTAGTAAGGTGTATTATTTGTTAAATCAATTCGTGTAGTAATCCCATTGGTCCTATTGTTTCTCCTCCATATACCAAACATCATAACATTATGATCACAATTCAACATAACCATTAAAAAAAGGCTGTTGAATAAATCATCCCACAATAATGTTATCCCATGATAGTCATTAACAAGAATTGGTGTTGCATCATTTGGAACATTTTCCATGTAGATTTTTTCCATATTCACTATATAGACTATTCCATCCCCCCCATTGATATTTTGAATATCATATTGCAGTTGCTAATTGTGATTGGACACTTCCAAATATACTCATTTATTACATTCGTTTATTTCTAAAGTAATTATCAGTGGCAGCCCTTTATTATTATTATCATTACTCTGCATCCTTTGATGCTGATTTTTCTTTTCATTAATTATGCCATTTTCCAACGTTTCAATTTTAGTGCTCCATTCTGTATGTA